>PVJN01008339.1:0-27463 GCA_004026805.1 Lasiurus borealis
TCCCCTCCTTCCTTCCTTCCTTCCTTCCTTCCTTCCTTTCTTCCCTCTTTCCTCCCTTCCTTCCTTTCTTCCCTCTTTCCTCCCTTCCTTCCTTCCTTCCTATCATCTTTCCTATTTTCCTTCCTCCTTCCTTCCTATCTTCCTTCCTTCCTTCCTTTCTTCCCTCTTTCCTTCCTTCCTTCCTTCTGTCTTTCCTTCCTTCCTTCCTTTCTTCCTTCCTTCCTTCCCTCCCTCCCTCCCTCTTCTCCCCTCCTTCCTGTGCCATGTATTTTCCAGGAGGCCCATTGGCCTATTTAAATGCAGCGACCCTGGGTGCCTTGTTGACGGGCAGGGGACCACGCGGAGACCGCCCCTGGTACTCACACAGGGTGACCCCTCAGCTGCGTGGGTTTGGTTCGTTCCGCGTGTTGTTGTTTTGTTCCACAGCTTCAGAATTTAACCCCCGGGGACCGCTGATGGTCCGTCCGCACCCTCACAGACTGCTCTTTTAGGCAAAGGAATTGAAATGCTACTTTCTGGGGAGAGTCAGAGCTCTTTCTTCCATCTAAAACTTCTCTATTCCCCCAACTGAGAAGTTCACCTTTTTTAAAAGTTTTCTCTCAAGCTGTGCAGAAATAAAAAATCCTCCATCGTGTCTGCTTCTGGAATGGATTGTTTTCAAAAATTCTGCCTGGAAAATGCTCGTTAAGATGGATTTGATGGGTAAGCATTATCCAAAAGCTCGCCTCTCTCCCCCTGCGGCAGGGCTCAGTGTTCCTGCCACTGGGGGGGGGGGGGCTGTGGAATGAAGGGGCGCTGGGAGTCTAAAAGACCGGCATTGAGAGGAACAGAGTCAGTTTTCCTCTGGACCCGCCTGTCGCTCATCTGATCTGCAGTGTCTCGGAGAGGGCATCGTGTTAGCCTCAGATCTAAGCCACATGGCTGCTTCAGCATGTGGAACTCCAATACCTTCTCTCTCTCCTGTCCGGTAACTTAGAGTCCGCAGACAATAGCTATTTGGGTCAATGGATGGGGTTCTTCCAGGCATGGAGGCGGCTGGTGGTCTGAAAAGTGCCCACCTTCTGAAACGGGCAAAGTCTGAACACGTGGCCGGTGAGCCATCAGCTCTGCCTGCCCTCAGCTCCCAGCCCACCCACTCCCATGTCTGCCGTGACCACCCACGGAGAAGAGAAGGCGAAGTGGCGATGGGCAAAGAGGGAAGTGGACGACATAAAGTGGTCACAGGCTAGACCTGTTGTCTTTGCGCCCTTGCTGCCAGTCCTGATACTCTCCTAAGACAGAAAACACATCTTTACTTAAACTGCCCTTCAAAGACAGGGTGGGGGCTGCCCTGGCTGGTTTGGCTCAGTGGATGGAGCATCAGCCTGCAGACTGAAGGGTCCTGGGCTCGATTCTGGTCAAGGGCACTTACCTTGGTTGCGGACACATCCCCCAAATAGAGGTTGTGCAGGAGGCGGCTGATCCATGTTTCTCTCTCATCGATGTTTCTGGCTCTCTGTCCCTCTCCCTTCCTCCCTGTAAAAAATCAATAAAATCTGTTAATATATATATATATATAGGGTGGGGCAAAATTGGGTTTACAGTTGTGAGTACAGGCAACACAGTTTATCCTTGAATTCTTATTCATTGAGTGTTGTGTTATTTTCCCTGTGAACAACTGCACGCCTACTTTTGGCCCGCCTTGCAAGCAGCAGACCACCGCTCAGCTGAGGTCCCTCTGACTGCAGCCTTGGTGCCCCAGATGCTTCATGAGATGGTTAAGGAGTTGGCTGAGGCCTTCCGGAGAAGGGGTGACCTCCAAATCCATGTCCCGCTGTGAAGAGTGTAGACAGCTCTAGGCCCGGACTAGGTCTGGGGGTCCAAGGACTGGGTTCCTGCTAGGCCGTCCCTGCAGACCGGTTTGCAGGGAGCCGAACCTTTCCTCCAGAGCCTGTGTGAACGCTGCCCAGAATGTGGCCAGAAGGTGCCGTGGGCTCGCTGAAGGACCCTGGGAGGACTCAGTGTCAAGAATTTCATTCCCAGGGCTTCTGAGTCCCCTGTCACTTCTCTACCCTTGGGCCCCAAACAGACCTGTCAAACACATGATCTGAGACTGGAGGGAAGGACAGGTCTCTGCAGCTCTGAGAAACTACATACAGCGGTACCTCGAGATACGAGTTTAATTCGTTCCGTAACCTTGAGGCGTGGGAAACTAGGAGACGCTCCAGTCGAGGTAAACTGGTGGGTCGTGTGCAGCTGGCCGATCCGCGTGATTACTGGTATCTCAACTGTTGCTCGTATTTCAAAGCAAAAATCGCTCACTCGACGGCTCGTATCTCAAAAATCTCGTATGTTAGGGCACTCGTATCTCGAGGTACCACTGTAGTTGCCATCCGAACAAGCGCTTTCATCAAGGAGTCCTCAGGCCTGGGTGGGACCGTGTCTGTTTGCTCTCATGTTTGTTTGAGGAGGAGATGGGCGATGGTAAGGCTCCTGAGTGATGAGGAAACTCTGGGCCAGAGGGGCCCGAGGGAGGAGAGAGTTAGGTTGTAAGAAAGGACAGGATCCTGGTGAGTGGGCACTGAAGACTGGAGAGATGTCAGGATTCCTTGGGTCGCTCGGGTGTCATCAAGCATGGGCGTGGGGACCGTTGAGAGAACAGTCTTCCTGGGTCTTTCACATTCGTGTACATCTTCAGACTCTGTTCTGCCCTCTGTCCTCAAGGATGTTTCCCCAACGAATAGCTGGGCGCATGGAGGTCTGTGTCCCTGGTGGGCACAGGCAGGTTTGACTGATGACCAAAATAATAAAGCCAAGGTCGGCAGGGCTGCCAGCGGCCCCTCTTTCCATGTTTGGGGGTTTCCTTGGCATTAGACAGGGGCATTTCCAACCTCCTCCTCCCCATCTGGCTGGGTGGTCTCGGGCAGGCTCCTTCACCTCCAGGATCTTCACTCCCACTTGGGTCTCCGTGAAGCCCTCCCGGACACACTGTTTCATGCCACGTTCTGCTCCTCCTGGCATCCCACTCCCCTGTGTCTTCTCCAGCTCCCTGTCCACACCCTTACGATCTCTGATTTCCTCCAGAACTAACTTCTTTAGAAAGTGTTCGCTTAGTTCTCATCCTCTGTCTGCTGCCACTACAGCGTCAGCTCCCTGAGGACAAGATGCTTTGTTTTGTTCACTTGTGTCCTCAGTTCTTGGAACAAATGGTGCCTGGTCCATAGTAGGCATTTTATAAATACAGTGGTACCTCGAGATACGAGTGCCCTAACATACGAGATTTTTGGGATAGGAGCCGTCGAGCCAGCGATTTTTGCTTTGAAATACGAGCAACAGTTGAGATACGAGTCATCGTGCCGATCGGCCGGCTGTACACGACCCACGAGTTTACCTCGACTCGAGCGTCTCATAGTTTCCCACGCCTCAAGGTTACAGAACAAATTAAACTCGTATCTCAAGGTACCACTGTATTTGTTGAATTGGAAAAATTTGGGGGTTGGGGAGCTTTCTACGCTTAGGGTTCCTCAGCTGTGACGCAAACCCACTGGGGTGGTCTGCATCACCCTGTAGCTTTGGGAGCTGATTGCTGGGCCATGAGTGATGACGTGGTTAGTCCCCGACTCAAGCGTCTCTGTCTTCCGCCAGCATCCCCGGAACCACGGCAGGCGGACTTGGGAGCTCCCACCTATGGCAAGGACTGAGCCCCTCTCCGCTTCTTGACATTAGCCAGTGAGACATGGGCAGCACCAGCCCCGCTCTCCACTCTCCCCAGGACCGCCTGCAGCTGAGGGTTCTGGGTGAGAGCCACTCACTCACAGTTTCTGCCATTTAGCGGGAATGTTGTTTCTCTTTTTTCCTCTTCCCAGTCTTTCACGTTCAGAAAGAAAAGACTTGGAAGAAGGAGCTCTGAGCGCATGGCAAGGGCTGCCTACTTCATCTCCCAAGAAACGCTGGGCAAGGAACAAAAGCTCTTTGTGCCCCAGAAACTTCAAACCGACCACGGGAAGAAAGGGCCATGTTTGTATCCCTGGCCTTGTGCCTCCAGAGAGGGCTGTGTTCTGCCTCGAAGAGATAACCTTTCTGGGCAGAGAACAATGACCGGGACCTGCATTCATGTGATGTGTGTGTCGGGGGGAAGGTGCTCAGACGTGTCCTTGGGGACAGCAGAGGCTAGAGCCAGACCACGACCACCTCGCTGGTTACCATGTCCACCTGAGCATCGCGCTCAGCGGAATGACAGCATTTCCAACCACGCTGCCTGTGGGCACGTTCTCAGAGAGTTAATTCAATAATTGCCTCAGTCTTTCACTCTCCGAGGTTCCCCCTAAGGGCTGAGTGACTCACTGAATAGCGGGGACCTCCTCTTCCCACTCTATGCAGAGATATTTTAGCCATCGATTAAACCACCGCATCCTGTTTCTAGACAGGGGATCTTAAGTGTCTTCTAAACAGCAGCATCTGAGATGGGGCGATGATGGGCTGGGGGTGCGGGTGCGACATCTCACCCCCAGGAACTTTGAAAACGAGAAGTCTTGCCCTGAGTGAGAGCACAATCCTTCCTGCAATCCCCGTGCCCCTACTTGGTGACACACAAGTCAAACGGGTCCCGCGTACCATGTCAACAGTCCACCAGCATTTATTTCTCATCCAAGGTGGGGACTGCCCTGCCATTGCCCAGGAATGTGCCCTGATGCCAGGCCCAGGAGACACCCTTCACATAGGCATGGCAAAGCACCAGCCAGGTGAAGATACATAAGTTAGGACTGACTTCATCTCAACGTGGTCTTAGCCCAGCACTCTACTGGTTGGCCACGTGATAGGATATGTCCCTGTCCCACTGAAACTTCCACTGATCTTCTCTTAACATTCCTTCACGGTCTTCAGCACAGTGGATCTTAGGGAAAGACATTCAGCCCCCTCATGGGGCAAAAGTGACTCCTCAACATCGAGGAGCTGATGCTTCCACTAAGAGCAGGGAGAGTTTCTTGTGTCAAATCAAGAAGAATGGAGATGCTTCCAATAAAGTTCATCAGAGCATGTGGCTAGGAGCATCCACATGTCTACGGAGCTTCCCTCCAGTGTCCATCTTTGTCAGAGGCTGTTCTCAAGATGTGTTGGCCTGTTTGCTGCCTCATGTGCCCGTTATGCCAACTATGAGAAGTTTTGTTTGTTTAATGATGTGGGATGATAAGAGGATTTGAGGTTGGCCAGGTAAATGATGCCATAGCAAGAACACCATACTGAGAGGCACAGCTCTAGCACCAGCAACTTCCAGAATTCACCATGAAATGCTTGGCCATATGGTTTGGACATTGGCAAACAAGCCTGATTGGTCGGTCCCGAAGATCCCTAAGTCCCTCCACCCTCAACAACGAGACTGTCCTTCTCAGTGTGATATCGATCTCATTGGGTAAGTACTTGAGCTCCTTGGAAATGTATGAGAGGTAGATTACATTTTACTCATTTTATTCTTTATTTCTATACCCCACACAGGCATCAGCCAAAACTGGTCAATGTTTTTGAGTGACGTTCATGAAGTGAATGTCAGTGTGTGCAAATTGCAAAGCCACATGGATGTGTTCAGCATCAGTGTTCAGATGTTTTGTAGAATGTAAAAAAAAGATGCTCTAAATATCCATGAGCCCAGGCTGTACGACAGATTTTAACCTTTTTAATAAACTCCTAAATTTAGCTAATTATTGTGTGTTTGCTCTTTATCCTGGGAGGAGGGGATTATAACCTGATTATTTAAAGGTTGCAGGTGATTCGCCACGTGTTGCATAAAATCTCACATATTGGTGTTGAAAAGATTGACCTTCCCTCGGGCCCTTCTAAATAAAAACTTCTCTTTAGGTAGGCCCTCGCCAAACATCATATTTAGCAGATTTCTAAGTGCGTGCTGGTAACCCTTGTGTAATAGTCAGCAGAAAAGGGATTGTCGTTGTTGTCGCCATCGTTGGGACAAAGGCTGGCATTTCATCCTGGATGGGTGCAGCCCTGTCACTCACAGTCGCCCACCAACACTCCTGCCATGCCACACAGGTCAGTAGGTACTTCTCACTTCTCATCTTGGAAATGTAAGCCAGTGTTCTGCAGTTGGCTCCTGTGAGACCAGACTTCTGATGCTAACCCAGGGCTACAGGGGTCAGGCTAAACCCTCAGGACCCCCTCCACACCCCCATCTCATCTTCTCTCCACCAAAAACCAAGGGACCTCAAAATGTGTGTTTTTCCTGTTTCTGCATCACCCCCAGACTCATCTGAGCTGCACGCCTCCTTACCACTGCCCTTCTGGGGCAGTAGGAAAAGTGTCCCCCTCCTATTCACAGCTCATCTCTCCATCTGTATTCTAGATCTCACCCTTTCCCACCTTTAAGAAATCTTCATTCTCCTTTCCAATCTTATTCTCTACTCAAGAAGCCAATGCATGAAAATTCATGCACTGGAAGAGTCCCTCAGCCCAGCCTTCCCTAGGGGTAGGAGGCAACCTGGTGATCAGGGGAAGGCGGCACACCATCACACCTCTGCTGCTGCCACTGCCGACAGCACAAGCCTTGGCTGGCCCTGCTTACCTGAGCCTCAGGTGGCCCTGGACAGCCGCCATCCAAGGCTTGCCTGCACCTAGGGCCAGGCCTGGGTAACTGGGGGGCTGAGGGGACTGGGGGACTCTGGAGGCAGGTGCACCCCAGTGGGCCAGAGGGAACTGGGTGCTGCCATCTTGTGGCTGTGGGCACCACCAACTTTGAGGGCAGGGCAGCCAATTAGCATATTCCCTCCTTATTGGCTGTTGGCACTGCCATATTTGCAATGGTGTGAGGGTCAATTAGCATATTCCCTCTTTATTAAATAGGATACCACACTAGTCTTCCTAACATGCAAGTCTCATTGGGTCGTTTATTGCTTAATTTCTTTTAGTGATTATTTTATTGCCTTAAGTTAAAAATCCAAACTCTTCAATAAGCCATATAAGACCACCCATGATCAACCTCTTGTCTAATCTACTCTGTCTACCCTTGACTATTTTTTTTATCTCTCT
Source organism: Lasiurus borealis (assembly GCA_004026805.1). Classification (NCBI taxonomy): domain Eukaryota; kingdom Metazoa; phylum Chordata; class Mammalia; order Chiroptera; family Vespertilionidae; genus Lasiurus; species Lasiurus borealis. Next base: position 7,015 of record PVJN01008339.1, read on the forward strand.
CTAACACTCCTTTATCCTCCCCCTCAATCTTTCCTTCTTCTTCTTCTTCTTCTTCTTCTTCTTCTTCTTCTTCTTCTTCTTCTTCTCTCTCTCTCTCTCTCTCTCTCTTTCTCATACACCACACACACACACACACACACACACACACACACAGAGTTTCTGCTAGCCTTCACTATTCATACAGGCTCTCTCATCCATGTGACTTTGCACTTTGCACACACTCATTTCTCTACCTGGAATATCATACCTCCTAACACACTATCTAAGTAATCCTCACCCATCTTTCTGAACTCAGATGGCATAATTGTCCCTTCTCCCTTCACACACCCTTAATTAAACATGGGAAACACACTTAGGCTCAGTGACTGGGCTTACCTGCCTCTGCCTCTGATGTGGCACATACCACTCTGAATTGTAACGGTTTGTCTAGGGTCAGCCTCTCCGCTGAGCCTTGAGCTGCATGAGCCCGGGGACTAGGTCTTCTCAGACACTCTCTTCACTTTACCTCAATCTTCTTGGATCTCTTTTATTCATACTCCCTGTATTCATGCCCCAGCTTTCAGTGTCTATACATGTGAGTCCTCAGAGGAATTTCCCCAGGCTGCCAGGACCACTTTATCCACAAGAGAAGAGAGCAAGAGGAACCCTCAGTATTTATCCTCTGGGTCTTAGATAGGGACTGGCTGGTACCGGAGCATGGAATCCAAGTTCCTTTGCCCAAAAGCAGGACAACTATTCTCTTGAGGAGTAATTTTATTCTTCACTTCTCTCCATGAGACAAGTCTGAGCGCGGGACTTTGCCTGAAGCTATATCTTATTTTACATCTTTCTTCCTCTTCTGTGGCCTAAAAAGGGTAGCAACTGTGATCTGGATTAACACCCAGTGCTGAGGCCCACCAGCATCTGAGAGCTTATGGCATGACACATGTATCAACATGAGGTCATATATAACAAAATATCTAGGACTAATGGGCCCACTGTGGCAAAGAAACTGTGACAGATGGGATCCACTGGTCCTGAGACATCCAGAAGCTCCCGGAGAGATTGATGATGCATCCTGAAGAGGTAGCTAAGATGCTGGGTTAGAGATGATACCCTTAAGGACAGGGTATTGTGCTTCAGGATAGAACATATCCAACTTAAAGGCATAGCTGCTGTCCAGTCATTGCGGGTCCATTCCAATAGCAGATCAGCAAGCAAATACTGGTGTTCCAATCCTGGTGGGAATAGTTGACCTTGACCACCATGAGGAAGTAGGTTTCCCCCTTTAGGAGTGCAGAAACATGTATCTCTTGATGCCCCCGTGTCCATGTTCATCTGTGCCTGGGCAGTGACAGCAACCATGACCTTGAATGGGCATAGTCACAAGGGCCTCCATCCTCTCAGGGGTGACTTTGCCACGCAAGCCACCTAGACCAGCAGAAGTTCTCGCTAGCAGGGAAGGGACTCTAATCTTACTAAGATTTCTTTGGGGAGACAGTTACTGAATAATACTATCAGTACTTCTCAATGGGTAGCTCCAGTCAGCCCTGGCCAGAAGTAACAGAGAAAGTATGAGAGAGAATAAATGGTCCTGAAATGCAAACTGCTCCATTGCATTCTTACGGGACATGAGCCAGCCCTCTACAGCTGCCAGTGAGTCTGGGGGAAGGCCAATGGGAGTCCCATAGGGGCCCACAGGCATTGTGGCCAACAGCCAGCAAGGTGCGGGCTTGCTCTGGGCATAACCTTCCCTCCCAGGTCCCTGCACGGATGAAGAATCAGCAAAGGACGTTTCATCCATATCGACAGGCTTAGGAAGAAGGCAAACAGTCGGGGCTTTGAAGCCAAGGAGGAGAAGTCTTTGGTTTTTTTTCAGTGAGGTTGCACTCAGCCAGGAAGCATCCAATTTTAGCCCGATCTTTGATGACAAAATCCTTTCCAGGCGCATAACCTAATTAGGATTGACATTTGGACTAGCAGTGAGGGCTTTCAAAGGTAGGAGAGGAGGTATTTATAGGTCTCGCAATGCATGTGGAACCTGTAGCAGCATTTCCAGAAATCCAAGTGTGGCTTTCTTGTCAGGCTCCTTGGTGACACCTAACATTGTGCTGATTCATCCCCCTAACTCCCCACTCCTCGCTAAGAGGAGCCCACTGTTTCTAGCACCTGGGGCAAGCGATTGTTGACTTGAGCTGAGCACCATATCTCAAAGGGAGCCCCCCAAAAAGATAGCATTTCACACAAAGTGAATAGGACCTCGTGTTTGGGACCAAAAATAATAAATATGGGAGAATGTGCTGCCTTAGAACCTGCCTTGTTATGCAGATGAAAATCCCTCTGCCACCCTGAGCACACACCACACCCTGGTTTTGACCATGCTTGTTTTTCTTAATTCACTCCAAAGACTTTCGCACTGACTTGCCCCTGCTCACTCGCCCTGCAGGATGTTTAAGACAAGGTGGTTAAGAGTATGTGACCGACAGTCAGAATACTGGTTTTGGGTCTGGGCTCTTTTGTGGGTAAGCTTGGAACCCCTGGCCTATGCCCCAGTTTCCTTATTTGCAAAGCAGGGCAAAAAATAGTAGTTCCTTTGAAGGTTAGTGTGAGTAGGAAGTGAGTTAATGTATCTAAAAGCTTAGAACAGCCTCTGGAAAGTCATACGTTCTCAATAAATGGCAACAGTGGTGATTATCTCTTCCTCTAGACCACTTATTAATGTCGCTAGTGGCCCAGTGCATGAAATTCATGCACATTAAAAGGGGATTGATTAGAGGAAATAATTTAATACTGCTATTGGGCCTTTCTCTATAATAGAAGTATCAGAGATGAAAGAAAATTAGTAAAATGTATATGAAAATCTTCCTCCTACCAGAGTCTGGGGTGCACACCACAGGACCCAGAGCCAAGTCCCCGTCCACCCCCATGTGCCTCAAAATCAAGTGAGACCCAGCTGGCCCCCGCCCCCATTGGGCTAGATCCAGACCTGGCCAGTCCCACCCTTGTCAAGCACTGCTGGGCAGGGGACATAGCCTCAGGTCCCCTGGCCCAGTGCCAGGATGGGAGGGGTGGCCTGAGGTTCCCCAGCCCAGACCGGGGCAGGGGGCATGCCTTGAGGTCCCCCATCAAGCCCCGCCAGGTGGGGGACACAGCCTGAGATCCCCTGTCAAGCCCCACTGGGTGGGGAGCATGACCTGAGGTCGCCCATTAAGCCTTGCCAGGCAAGAGGCAGCGTAACGCAGCTCCCCCACCCCACAGCACCAGGAGGGGGGCTCAGCCTCGGGTCCCCCATCAAACCCCGCTGGGCAACGGGAATGGCCTGAGTTCCCCTGAGCCAGCATTGGGGTGCACCTTGAGGTCCCCCATCAAGCCCTGTTGGGTGGGGAGCACTGCCTGAAGTCCCCTGTCAAGCTCTACCAGGCTGGTGGCATGGCTGAGGTCCCCTGGCCTGATGCCAAGGTGGGAGGCACTGCCTGAGGTCCCCTAGACCAGCACCTGGACGAGAAGCACACCTTGAAGACCCCCAACCAGCCCTGCAGAGTGGTGGGCGTGGCCTCAGGTCCCCTGACCAGGTGCTGAGACAGGGATCATGGCCTGAAGTCCCCCCAACCTGGCCCCAGGGCAGGGGCGAGCCTGAGGTCTCCATCAAGCCCTGCCAGGTGGGGGGCATGTGCTGAGGTCCCCTGGTCTGGTGTCAAGGCAGAAGGCATGGCCTGAAGTCCTCTATCAAACCCGGTCAGGCAGAGGGGCAGAGCCTCAGATGCCCTGGCTCAGTGCTGGGTACCCCATCAAGCCCTGACAGGTGGGGAGTGTGGTCTGAGGGCCCCCGGCCTGGTGCTGGGATGGGGAGCACAGCCCGAGTTCCCCTGACCCAGCACTAGGGGTGCACCTTGAGGTTCCCTGTCAAGCCCAACCAGGCAGGTGGGCACGCCCTCAGGACCCCTGGCCTTGTGCTGGGGCAGGGAGTGAGGTCTGAGGTCCCCTGGCCTGGTGCTCTGTCAAGCCCCACCTGGTGGAGGGCACAGCCTGAGGTCCCCCAGCCTGGCACTGGGGCAGGGGGAGCAGCCTGAGGTCCCCCAGTCTGGTGCTGGGGTAGGGGGATGAGGACTGAGATCCCCTGTCAAGTCCAAGGGGGCAGAGGAGGGCGTAGCCTCAGGTCCCTGCTGATTGCTCATCAAGGCTCCTTAATGGGAACTTGGCTTCAGCTGTGGGTGCAGCCATCTTTGTGACGGAGTGATGGTCAATTAGCATCTTCCCTCTTAATTAGCGAGGATAGGTGTTGGTAACGCCTGTCCACTGACGATTCCCAGCAAGCGTCCCTCTCAGTCCACCACGCCCTGTTCCAATATCTGGGCTGTTGTGTTTTCATATGTTGGCATAAGGTCCTGCATACTGATCACTCATAGACAGTATGAGAGGGACGCTTGCTGGGAATCGTCAGTGGACAGGTGTTACCAGCACCTATCCTAGCTAATAAAGAGGGAAGATGCTAATTGACCATCACTCCCTCACAAAGATGGCCGCACCCACAGCTGAAGCCAAGTTCCCATTAAGGAACCTTAACGAGCAATCAGCAGGGACCTGAGGCTACGCCCTCCTCTGCCCCCGTAGGACTTGAGAGGGGATCTCAGTCCTCATAGACAGTTTCCTTTTCGGGCAGTTCTTTTTCAATTTTATATCCTATCTTCTGCCTATTTGTTGCAGTGTGATTCATAAAGGGAATCATATTAACACATATTAAAGAAGAATAAGGAAAGGGGAAGGGGAGGGAAATAAGTGAAGAACTCATCAAAGCCACTTCTTAAAGAATATCTACCCCAAAATGTCCACGTGACCCTATTTCTGGCTTGAATTTGGAGAGAAACTGTTCCATGCTCCCCCTAAAAGACACCTGTTTCAAATTTTCAAATAATCAATCATATCATGTACCTACATGTATGTCCTCATGTATTTCTTATTTATTCAACTTAATAAAAGTAATGAGAGCAAGTTCTTTTTTTTTAATATATTTTATTGATTTTTTACAGAGAGGAAGGGAGAGGGATAGAAAGTCAGAAACATCGATTTGAGAGAGACATCGATCAGCCACCTCCTGCACGCCCCACACTGGAGATGTGCCCTCAAGCAAGGTACGTGCCCCCGACCGGAATCAAACCTGGGACTTTTCAGTCCACAGGCCAACGCTCTATCCACTGAGCCAAACCAGTCTCGGCGAGAGCAAGTTCTTGTTTCTCAGATGTGGTGTCTTCCTTTAACAGCCAACTGCCCTTGGGTGGCCCCTGGGTAAATAAGGAAAACAATCCACTTGGACCCGAGTGATAGGAGGAACTAAGATATCCGGTTCCTCACCTGGGAAACCATCCTTTCTTTAGTCTCTGTGCAGTCCTGCGTATCCAAGTCTGCCGTCCTTCCTCAGACAGGAGTTACCCAGCTTCTATATAAAACTCACAGGGAGGCTCTTGAGTAGACTCTTGAACGGGATTTTTATGAAACTGGCAAAAGACTTCATTGAAAACACTTGAACCCATCCGCTGGAATGGCCACGTATGCAGCCCCTACGCATGCATAGCAATTTGAAATGTTACAGATGGTAGCAGACAAACCCCAGTTACCGCCCGCCCCCCCGCCACCCCATGATCCCTGACTCTCGCCATTCAGCCCTCCCTGTAATCCCCTGTAACATGCTTCTCACCAATAGAATGTGGCACATGGGACATGGTGCCTCACTCCCATGATTATGCTAACTTCTACCTCCCTTTTATCTCCAGCTGGCCTCTGAGAAGGAATGTGCCATGTCCTGAAGAGGACCCCATGTCGGGGGAAGGTGGGTGTCCCCCACAAGCTGTGGGCAGCCTTTAGCTCTTGGTCTTACAACCACAGGGAAATGGATTCTGCTGAAAACCTGAGACAGCCTGCAAGTGCAGTTTTCTCTTTGGAGCATTGAGATGAGAATCAGCCCCGGGCGGCACCTTCACTGCAGCCTGGTTCGATCCCAAAGTGTGGGAACCTCTTTCCACGTCCCGCGTGGTTCAGGGTTCCCAGTTCAGGGTTTGGGTTCTGAAGAAGGCTGCACGCAAACGAAATGAGAGACTAGAAAACATTAATTTGGCGATATTGGGGGGCCAGGCGGGAGCCTTCCTCTAGTGGAAAGGACTGTCCCTTGCTCTGGCCTTTTTTTCCCTTTTATTAAGGCTTTGGGACACACCCCTAGCCTTTAGGCAGGAAATAACAGAAATTCACATGAAACAAACAGGTAGAGGCTGCTTCAGCCAACAATGTTTTCAACTAAACAGGGAGTAATTAGCTCTGACCTTTCAGAGCAGTTAAGGTTGACCAGCCTTCTGGTTTCCTGTTTACATCCATTTAGTGAGAGCAATGTTTGGTTTCCGACACCAAAGCAGAGAGCCAGCTATGTCACCCTCAAAATCCTGGCTGCAGAAATGGTGAAATCATAAAAAATACGCAATTTTCAGCCACTACGTGTTATGCAGTCATGTGTTATGCAGCCATAGGTAATTAATATACAGATTTTAAAGATGCAGATCTGTGAAGATGTAATGGTTGTATTTCTCCATGACTGAGCTCCACCCCTCTTTCAATTAATGGTGGAAAGCAAAAACTCAGTTCAAAAAAATCGGTCATTTACAATTTAGAACTCAGCTGGTGGAGGTAGGTAGTTACGCAAATGGAGGATTCCTTCCAGACCTTTCTACCTTTCTTTCTTCCCTGTCTTTGTGGCAATCTAAGTCTTGGGGGTGGAAAGGGGAGGGGGAGGGCGGGAAGTTAGAGCATCACATGGTTCAGGGTTCAGGACAGTGGATAGGCTGGCCTCCACTCTTGCAGCTGCCTCAATGCCAGGCAAGCTGTTCCCCACGGTCTTGGGGTGCTCCATGCAGACAGCCACTGTTAGGGTCTGTGGTCCTTACCATGGCTTTTGTGTTCCACCTGGGGACCCATTCTCACTGGGGGCCTCAGGACCTCTTCAGCTAACCACCTCCCCTGACCTTAGGTCACCTGCTACCCCAGGGCAACGTGCTCTGGCCATCCGAGGAAGCTTGCAGTGTACCCCAACTATGCTTGTTTCTGGCCTTTTTCGAGCTTTAGCTCTTAGAGGCGGCAGACTCTCTTCTCAGATAACACCCTAGAGCTCTGTTCTAACCTCATTGCCTCCTAAGCATCGTGCGTGTCCAATCCCGATTTTCCTTGGCAAACTAGTTGGAAAGCTGCCCTTGCAGAGCTTCGTCCTCCCCGGATTTGGGTTTTGTGCTTTCTGCACTCTGCCCTCCAAGCTTTCTTGTTGAAACTCACAAGTCCCTTGTCTCTCAACAAAGCCCAGCTCTCATGCTGCACTGTTACCTTGACAGTGGATTCCAGGGGCTCATTGGGAACCCAATGTCAAGAATGTTCCCTTTGTTCTAGACATTGTCCCCTTTCTTTCCTGGGGGAACCTGCGAGACAGAAAGTTGCCTGAACATCTGTGGACAGGTAGGAGGAAATGAGAGGCAAGTACAGTGGTACCTCGAGATATGAGTTTAATTTGTTCCATAACCTTGAAGCATGGGAAACTATGAGACACTCGAGTCTCAGTAAACTGGTGGGTTGGGTGCAGCCGGCCGATCCGTGCGATTACTCCTATCTCAAATGTTGCTCGTATTTCAAAGCAAAAATCGCTCGCTCGAAGGCTCGTATCTAAAAAATCTCGTGTGTTAGGGCACTTGTATCTCGAGGTACCACTGTATCAAGAAGGTCCTTGGCCATACATGGCCACGTGTAGCAAGCTCCCAGCTGCAGTGGCAAGATTACGCCCTCCCCAGATCTGTCGGAGTCCCAACGCTGGTATCTGTGAAGGTGACCGCATTCCCGAATCAACTCTTTGCAGCTGCTGTCCAATTAAGATGAAGTCAGACTCCATTAGGGTGGGCCCCGCTCCAGCATGGCTTGTAAGAGCTGAAGAGACCCAGACACGCAGGCGAAGGGGCCATGTGATGCCGCAGACACAGATCTCCACGCCAAGAAACAGCGTGGATTGCCGGCATCCTCGGAAGCTGGAAGAGCCAAGGAACAGTCTCTCCAGATGCCTTCAGAGGACACCTTGACGTTAGACTTCTACCCTGCAGAACTCGGAGAGGATAAATTCCCGCTTCCCTAAGCCATCCAGATGATATCACTCGTTATTGCCGCTGCCCTAGGAAAGGGATGCGGACAGCTAGACAGGGACCGGTTGCTCTCATGAAGTGACAGCCCCCTCCACCTTCCTTCACCAGCGACTCTCAACCCATGCACACGTCTGGTATCGTTCTTCCGATGCCAGTGAGCTAACGCGCAGCCTATCTGAACTGAAGTGTGCCTCGGTGATTGGGTGTCTATTGAACTACAAACCAGGAGTTCACAGTTCGATTCCCATGTACTCAGGTTTGTGGGATTGATCCCCGGGATGGGTTGTGCAAGAGGCAGCCAATCGATGGTTCTTTCTCATCATCGACGTTTCTATCTCTCCCTCTCCTTTCTTTTCTGAAATTAATAAAAATATATTTTTAAAAAACACAACACGATTATGATGCCGCCAGCAGAAATGTGGGGAACCGGTCTGATCAGCCTCGGGAGCAGCTGGACACAGGGGCTCAGAAGGTGTGACTGTCACCTTGCAGCTTCGTCTTTTCTCCCCTTGTGCTTCATCCTCCAAAGGTTCCCGTTGGGCTGTGGATCCTGCTGATGGATTCCTTCTTTGCTATTGTTTTCCAGCAACGAGTCTCCCTCTTTCTGTGTTCAGCCAGTCCATCAGCCGCATAACTGATTTTTATCCCAACGCTCATTCAGCATGAGGCAGTGAATGTGGTGGTGAAGAGCATGGATTAGGGAGCCGTCTCCCTGCCAGCCAGCAGATCTGTGTTCTCGGGAGAGTTATTAACCTCTCTGTGCCTCATCTGTGAAATGGAAATAACACAAGTCATTCTCTCATGGTGTGGCTTTGAGTATCAAGTGGGTTGAAAGACATGGCGTCCACACCATTAAGGGAATTGATAGGCACCATTGGGGAGAGCAGGGAACCAGTGGCATTTATGCAAGGTCTCTTTAAATTAATAGCAGCGGCCAGAACCGGTTTGGCTCAGTGGATAGAGAGAGCATCGAGCTGTGGACTGAAGGTCCCAGGTTCGATTCCGGTCAAGGGCATGTACCTTGGTTGTGGGCACATCCCCAGTGGGGGGCGTGCCAGAGGCAGCTGATCAATGTCTCTCTCTCATCGATGTTGCTAACTCTCTATCCCTTTCCCTTCCTCTCTGTAAAAAATATCAATAAAATATATTTTTAAAATAAATTAATAGCAGTGCATTTCAAAACAAGCCCGTGATACAGACCAGCCGTCCCCAGAGGTTACACCCATGCAGAGAGTGGAGCTCAGAGCGGTTGGATGTCTTAGCCAAGATCACCACGCCAAGGATCCGAAATAGGTTCCAGAGTGGAGAGAATTTTTGCCGCACACTTGGTTTCTCCCTTTGCTTGGGCTCTTTCTCCTCTGCCAACCAACACACACAAGTCCCCTGCAGCCTAAAAATATCCTTCCCCCCTCCCCCTCCCCTGCTGGGATCTGCGTGTCCCCTGAAGGCCCGAACGCCTCCCTCAGCCCTCTCCACTCTTCGGTCCTAGCATCTCCGAGGAGTAGCTGATGCTCACCACTCCCATACTTTCCCTGCTTGCCGACTTCGTAACCCTTTACGATCTTGTTTTCTTCCTGGCGTCCTCCCCGTGAAAGCCCTCGCAAAGGTCAGCCGATAGCCTTGCGTGTGCAGTCGAATGGCTCTGCTGAGGCCCAGCCTGCCTGGCCACCGTGCAGAGGGGCCAGTTATTCATCCCTGTTCCTTTGACGCCCCTCCCAGTCGCGCCCCTCCTTGCCTTCCCAACCCCCCATCCTCTGCTCACCCCCATGCCTTGGTCTTTTCAGGCTGCCGCCCAGAGTACCACCGACAGGGTGCCTTGCACGTAAATTCCTCCCAGTTCCAGAGGCTCAAGTCCCAGATCAAGGCACCTGCAGATTCCACTCTTGGGGCGGGTGGGGGGGGTCTCTCTTCCTGGCTTGTGGGTGGAGGCTTTCTCCCTGTGTCCTCACACGGCCTTTCCTAGGTGCTCACAGGGGTGCCCATGGGGTTGGGGAGCAGGAAGCTGTGGTTTCTCTTCTTGCAAGGATGATCATTCCATCATGGCGGCCTCGCCCTCGTGACCTCATCTACTCCTATTCACCTCCCGAAGGCCCCCCCTCCAAACACCTCCGCACTGGGGGTTCTGGCTTCAACCTACGGATGTGGGGAGACATACACATTCGGTCCATAACACTGGGCCCTGCATCTACCCTCGTCCTCCCTCTGGGGCAGTGGTTCTCAACCTTCCTAATGCCATGACCCTTTAAGACAGCTCCTCATGTGGTGGTGACCCCCAACCATAAAATTATTTCGTTGCTACTTCATCACTGTCATTTTGCTACTGTTATGAACTGTAATGTAAATATCTGATAGGCAGGATGTATTTTCATTGTTACAAATGGAACACAATTAAAGCATAGGGATTCATCACAAAAACAATATGTAATTATATATTGTGAAATATTTATTTCTAATTACAAATAAATGAAATTTTGTCTTGAATCGTGGTGTAGCATGGGCAACAGTCTTCATATAACAACAGTAAACTACATGGCTACACTTTGCTACATGGAGGAGCGGTGTGTTGGTTCCTAGGACCATGGGAAATAGGTGTTTTCCAACAGTCTTAGGTGACCCCTGTGAAAGGGTGGTTTGACCCCCAAAAGGGTCGAGACCCACAGGTTGAGAACCGCTGATCTGGGGTTTGGAAAGCTTAAGGGATGCATGTGCCCGCCTCTCCCCCACCGGCCTCAGGGCCTCTCCAGTTGCGCCAGAGGCTGCCATAATAGCTCCAAAGCAAAGCCCGCAGGTCAGCCGGAAGGGAAAAAGGAGGTCAAGTTCTCTCGGGCAGAGGTTTCTATTTTCTTTTAAGCCATAGGCCAAGGAAAAGATGAGGCAAGTTTTTAAATATTTGCTTCTCCTCAGAAGAAAAAACACTTTCTTTAGATCAGAACCAGGAAACATCCGTGTCTACAGATTCCAGGCCAGGCCCAGCGCCTCGCCCGCTGAGAGGCCCTGTGTAGTCAGTCCCTTGGGGAGTGCGGGAAGGAGCCTGAATATTCATTGTTCGCCGCGAATTAGAAGAAGACGCTTCTGCTCCGCTCGGAAAGGAGCCTCCGGGGACAGAGGAAGACGCGTGACCCGCACGTTGATCAGGCAATTCCAGAGGCTGCGGGCCAGGCTGTGGTCCAGCGTGTGGTGCTGTCGCTTAAGGTCCACCGGGGAGGCGGTGGGAAGGAAGATGGGGGTCAGATGCAGGGAGCGAGGCCAGGTGGAGCCCAGGAACTGAACGGGAATCCGTGAGAACAGCTGGGACCTGGCTGGGCCTCTGTGTTGAAAACCACCTCTTCAGCCCCAGCTGGTTTGGCTCAGTGGATAGAACATGGACCTGTAGACTGAGGGGTCCCGGGTTCAATTCCAGTCAAGGGCACATGCCCGGGTTCTGGCTCAATCCTCAGTGTGGAGCGTGCATGAAGCAGCCGACCAATGATTCTCTCTCATCGTTGATGTTTCTCTCTCTCACCCTTCTCTCTGAAATCAATAAAAATATATTTTAAAAAAAGAAGAGCCGAGACCGCTTTGGCTCAGTGGATAGAGTGTCGGCCTGAAGACTGAAGAGTCCCAGGTTCGATTCTGGTTGGGAGCATGTACCTTGCTTGCGGGCACATCCCCAGTGGGGGGCGTGCAGGAGGCGGCTGATCTATGTTTCTCTCTCATCGATGTTTCTGACTTTCTATTCCTCTCTCTTCCTCTTTGTAAAAAGTCAATAAAATATATTTTAAAAAAAGAAAGAAAGAAAGAGAGAAAGAAAGAAGTGTAGTGGGGCGACTCCCACCACCAGTTGCAAATGACCACGGAGGCTGCTCAGCTGGTAATAAGCAGCAAGGATTGATTGAGCTGGCCAGCCAGGACCGCCATGAGGGCACCACACGCAGGTAGAGTCCACACACTAATGACCGCGCTGTCTCAGGGGTATGAAGCCCCTTTTAAAGACCCAAACCACATTTTTTTCCTTGCTCTAAAATCTGCAAACAGCCATGAAGAGGGGTCGGTGGGTTTCGGTGGGCCGCAACGGTTCCTGTTGATGCTCCTTATCTCCCCACCACCCCTGCTAGACGTTGGAATGTGGACCTGTCTTGTGAAAGCAAATTATAAAACTGAGCCAAGTTAATCATCCCTAAAGGTCATCTTCAGTCTCCACTCCTGGAGCCACTGAGTCACCAGGGATCAGTCTCTGATGGTTCTGGTCCTCAGGCCCAGGAGGGTGGACCTTGGTGACGTGGGAGGGATTGATGTGAGCTTCCAAGTCACACAGCAGTTTGTACCTGAGATGAATGCTCTCAAGGTCCTATTTCAGGAAGGAAGGAAGAAAGGAAGGAAGGGAAGGAGGGAGGGAGGAAGGAAGGAAGGAAGGAAGGAAGGAAGGAAAGAAAGAAAGAAAGAAAGAAAGAAAGAAAGAAAGAAAGAAAGAAAGAAAGAAAGAAAGAAAACCACCTTTTCACCTTGCTGGTGAGAGGGGCCAGCAAGAACATTCTGTAGACAGGCAAATGCACAGCACCTGACACAGAGGCTGTAAGGGTCTCATCTGGATAGAGAAACAGCATCCAGACCCCCACTCACCCGGGTCCTGGCCACAGAGCAGCCCTGCACCTGCTGGCCCCCAGCAGAAGCACCAACAGAAGGCAGGACTCTGAAAACCCAGGAAGAACCTCGGAGCAGCCATGGGGAAGAAGGCGGGAGGAGCGCATTCCTGGAAGCCTTGCAGAGACACGCACGAGTGCACACTCACTGGCACCTCAGGGACAGATTCTCCAAATTAGGTCAGCCTGGATGGAGCGCGGTTAGAAGTGGGGACACGGGGCTGAGTCAGCCACGTTGGCATCCCTATTTCTATCTGCTTGCTGCTTCTATCAGTGAATCACCCTCACCTTTCTGGGTCCCAGTAACCCCCACATATCTATGCCTGGTGCCCCAACATATTAAGTTACCACAGGGAGCCTTGGAGAAGCCAGGAGTCTCAGGGGAGCTAACAGCTCAGTGGCTGAGCCCAGAGGCGAGGGAGAAGGCTAACTGAATATCTGATCCACCGGAGCCCCTGTGCGTGGATTCCCAGCGAGCTGAGGCTCGGAGGAGGAGCGATTCTGCACTTGGCATTGACTCCGCAGTCATCCTGTGATCGTTGTCATTAATAGTCATGATTGATCTCCAGCTCTGTAGCATCCTTCACGCGGGCCAGATTCTGGCCTGCTGTGTACATCTGAGCACCGCACACAGAAAGCCAAGCCCCTGGAGCACTCTGGCTGGACAAGAAAAAAATAAAAATAAACCCATTAAAGCACCACCACTCTGAGATGACCTCACCACCAAAAGCACAGCTTTCCTGTAAGAATCTGTGAGGAGGCGCTGATTTCATTTCAATTCCGAAGGGCAGGAGACCAGAGCGGACCGGAGCCCTGACACAGAGGCAAGTGGTCCATGTTGGAGAAGGAAGAGCCGGTGGGAAGGACGGCCCTTCGGAGCTAATCCCTGACAGCCCCAGATCATCACAGAAACCGGGACAATGGTCACGTGTTGTTACTGGTGGAACGGTGGGTTCTCACGAAACCATATGCCGGAGCCCTAACTCCCAGGACCCAGAATGCACTTCAGTTGGAGATCCAGTCTTTCCAGAGGTAATAAAGGTAAAGGAAGGTCGTCAGGGTGACCTTAATACAACATAACTGGGTCCCTGTCTAGGGAAAATGTGGACACACAGACACGAATAGAGGGAAGACAAGTTACAGATACAGGGAGAAGGCGGCCGTCTACAAACCGAGGCAAGAGGCCTGACACAGGCTCTCCCTTGGCCTCAGAAGGAACCAGCCCTGCCCATACCTGGATCTCAGACTTGCAGCCGCCTGACTGAAAGACAATACGTCTCTTTCCTTAAGCCCCCGGGTGCTGTGTACTTTGCTCCCACAAGTCGGCTTTGTTAGCAAACCAACACATACATCATCTCCAAAGCTGTCAATTCATCCCATGGGCCAGCTTTCAGAGAGAAAAACAAACCGGTAGAAAACAAGTCAGCATCACTGAGTTACTCTTTGGATTTCTACCCATAGGGTTTGTTCTAGCAGGCCCTCTTCTAAGTGCTCTGTGAGGAGTGTCATGAACTCCACAGGTTACCAATGGGCCGGTCTGAGCATCATCGTCTCTGGCCTGTGGATCAGGAAACTGAGGCATAGAAGGAACTTTCTTAGGGACACAGGGATGGGACACAACCAGCAGTGGCTCTGGGGCCGATGGCCTTGACTCCTAGGCAACACTGCTTGTCTTAAACTCCTCTCCTCCTCGTGCCTGGGCTTGCAGGAGTCTGACAACTTGAGTCCTTCCCTACACGGATGTCATGCCAGGTTTGATGATTTGGGGGACCTACAGGAGGAGGGGTATTTCTTCCAATCAAATGGTAAATCGACAGCACCCAGGTTCTCAGAATGAAAACACCAGAGCCAACACCCAGTGTTGGGCACAGTGGGAGAGAAACATCATAGAAGCTCAGGATTTCGAGACCCCTGACCACTACCCTCTGACCACTGCCTTTCTAGTCATACATTTCAGGGGAGGCCTATGCCACTTTCACCTGCCCCTGTCCTTGACATTGGCCTTTACCTGGACAGCTGGTCTGGGGTTTCCCATTCCCCTGCAGCAGGTGAGATAGCAAGTGTAGGCTGTTGAGGTGAATCATAAGAATGTTCCAGCTGAAACCGGTTTGGCTCAGTGGATAGAGTGTCAGCCTGCAGATTGAAAGGTCCCAGGTTCAATTCTGGTCAAGGGCATGGACCTTGGTTGTGGGCACATCCCCAGTGGGGGTCATGCAGGAGGCAGGTGATCGATATCTCTCTCTCATTGAGTTGCTGACTTTCTATCTCTCTTCTTCCTCTCTGTAAAAAATCAATAAAATACTTTTTTTAAAAAAATATTCCAGCCGAAACCGGTTTG
Organism: Lasiurus borealis; assembly: GCA_004026805.1. NCBI lineage: Eukaryota > Metazoa > Chordata > Mammalia > Chiroptera > Vespertilionidae > Lasiurus > Lasiurus borealis. Next base: position 22,107 of record PVJN01008339.1, read on the forward strand.
GCTCAGTGGATAGAGTGTCAGCCTGCAGATTGAAAGGTCCCAGGTTCAATTCTGGTCAAGGGCATGTATCTTGGTTGCGGACATATCCCCAGTGGGGGTCGTGCAGGAGGCAGCTGATCAATGTCTCTCTCTCTCTCATCAATGTTTCTAACTCTCTATCCCTCTCCCTTCCTCTCTGTAAAAAATCAATAAAATATATATTTTTTTAAAAAAGAATATTCCAGGTTACAGAGAGGTCAGAGTTTAGGGTCGGTGGGCTTTGAGGGGCATAGCTACACATCCTTAATTAAAATACAATAGAATACGATACAGGCATTTGAAAATTTAGATCTGGAATTCCAGAGACTAGTCAGGGACAGAGACTTGCATGCACTTGGGCATCACCAGTATATTTTTGCACAAACTTGTGGGCACAGGAGACATCATCTAGAGATGAGAGAACAGGACGTGCACTCCACGGGCAAGTGGGAGGGGCAGGGAAGAGTCAGCAAAGTGAAAAAGAAAGAGACCCCCTAGCAGGGAGCTTCATCCAGCCTGGACCACTCAGCTTTCCATCATAGCCGAGTCTTAGGATCACCAACAACACAGCAAACCCTCACATACAGTCATTTCCAATGTCATTGAATTCCAAGTCACCATCACATCCTTCTGTCTTATTTAGAGGTTGAGTTTCTTTTTAGCTTGTTTCTCCAGCTGTTCCATTTAAATGTGTCCCTCTGAGTCCTCTCTAAACATTGTATTTCCCAAACCAAAATTGTGGTACACAATTAGAAATAACATTATTTATATGACTTATAAATTTCTTTATGAGAAGTTTTATGAGCATACAAAAATAGCATGGCCTTATCTTATCTGCTTTTAGCAAACCGACTTTATTGGGAGGAACAAAATTACACAAAGCACGGGGATTCTGGAAAATCTCGCACGTGTTTGGGGAAGCTTGGGGAGATTCCAGAGGGTAGCAGTGGTGAGTGGAAGTAGCCCAATACCTCTTAGTTTCTCTTCCCACCTTTTGACCTCAGTTTCAGAGAATAATAGGAGGAAAGGAGAGAGAGAGGGAGAGAGGGAGGGAGGGACGGAGGAAGGGAAGGAGGGAAGGAGAGAGAGAAGGAGAGAGGGAAGAGAGGAGTGAGGAAGGGAAATAGGAAGGAGAGAAGGAAGAACTAGAAAGATGGTGGGCAAGCCCTGAGGAGGGCATGATACAGAGGAGGTGGGTGATGGCATCTGTTGACGGGGATTTCTGACTCTGATGCTAGATTTGTGAAGCTCTCTTGCCACCAAATCAAGGTCCTTGGTGTCCACGGATTTGTAGTTTGGGGATCCTACTGGTTCTGTGTGTTTTTACAGGAATTTAGGGGGTTCCCCAAGTCACGCTGCTTCCCCCATCCTTCCTCTTGGATGTTTTATTCAATCAAGTTGTGAGGGATCATTTGGTGATGGAAGCAAGAACCATTTTTAGTTAGGAATCTTCCTGGACCGGCCTCGTAAACACCACATGGAAACTTGCAGGAAATCCGGGACTGTTGCTGATTACCCTGCTCAGACCCGCTGCATCACCGATGGCAGAGAGGGGACAAATGCTGACTTGCATAAAGATATGTCACTGACCAGCAGGTGGCTGGCTCCTATGTGTGTAGCTGCTTTTGAGGCTGCTTTGAAGAACTGCTTTGTCTGATGGTTACTTGATAGCAATGGCTACTTGGTCTGCAATAAAGCCTCTCCTATACGCCTGTGACTGCTCATAGCATCTTCTAATACCCAGTGTCCACGGGGGTCCTCTCATCCCTGGACGATGTCTCCTGCGGGCGGAGAAGGGCCTGTACTCTCACGGTTGGCAAAGTTGAGCAGGATCAAGGAGGAACTTGCTCCCACAATTGGCACAGCAAGCGAGGTCAAGGAGTAGGTGCTCTGATAAAACCTCAAGAAGTAACTCCTCCCCCTAAAATCATCACTATTTTCAGCCACGCTCTGGAAGCAGAAGCTGTGATATCTGCACGTTGATTTGGAGGGTAAGGTTGGGAAGTCAATACATCCTTCTTGTGGTTCGGATTGAAGACTGGAAAATAAATCAACCATCTTTCCTTTCTTGAGAACCCTTGACTTGTGCCTTGTCCAACTGTGGGGAAATAGAAAGAAAGAAAGAAAGAAAGAAAGAAAGAAAGAAAGAAAGAAAGAAAGAAAGAAAGAAAGAAAGAAAGGAAGGAAGGAAGGAAGGAAGGAAGGAAGGAAGGAAGGAAGAAAACATCTATCTTCCTCACCCAATCAGTTCTACACATTTTGAAACCTACATACTGAGCTGAGCTCCGTGACCATAATTCTGATCTACACAAATAGTGACCCTCAAGGTTTGTCATGCCATCTACAAGACCTGTTTGTTTGAAGGACCACGTCAATATGTCATAAGTATCCAACTCTTTATACTTAATCTGAGCTTTTCATATGGGTTCCCTTTATTGCTAACTGCATAACAGTCGGTGGAAACCAGAGCACTTAATGGCTGGAATGAAACTGGCAAGTGCCTTTGAAGACATTTGGATACTTGGCAGATGTTAGCTGGGACAAGGGAAAGAGACAAGATGGCCGCCTTTAATCTGTTTGCTTCTTCTACTCAAGAATCAGTGTAAATTAGCTGTCTATCACAACTGCCAGCCGTTGGACTTCATTCTTGATTACTATGTACGTATTTCCTACATGGAAAATACCTACCAGCATGAATGTCCGCAGGGCACTGCAGGCCATTAAAACTCCATTTGTTCTATAAACGAAGCACTCGATAATTTGGGGACCATCCTCTGTCAAACCGCATCCACAACTGAACCATCTACATCTTCAGAGTCAGTCTTCTGACCTCACAATAAAAGGCAGCCTTGTGTCCATTTACTGGAAGAGCGATGCTGTCGGACCGGGAATTTAATCTCCATCTCTTCTGGAACTCCCAGGAGATTTAGACCTCGGAACTGCGCATGGATTCCAACTTCATGAAGCAGCGGGTGGAGGCTGGACGGAATTGTTTGTTTCCTGAGACGTAGCAGAGTGGTCACTTGGCGATGGGCTGGACCACCAGTGTGTTTCTCAGACGCTGCCAACATTTTTATGGCTCCAGAGAACGATCTCTGCCAACAGAAGCTCCGTGCTGTAATGGTCTTGACGGTAATTCACAGCCTGCCTGTGAGTTCAGAATGTAAAAAAGATGGAATAAGAAAAATTAAACTTGGAAACCCTGGAGAAAGGGCAGAGATTTCCCAAGGGGGCTGTAAGGCCATAACCATGATTCAATCTTCCCTCTCGCTGGCTGCCACCCACGTACCTTGAGGAGAGGAGCCTGCCTGGAAAAGGGAGGAAGGGAGAAGGAAGAAGAGGGGCCCCAGGGCAGCCAGTCAGAAGGAATCGCCCCATTCTTAATGGCCAACATGTGGACTATTGAAACGTATGGCACTTTAGTCCTTACTCTCAAGCAATTAAGAAGGAGGAAGTGATGCTTAAAACTTCTTTTTCGAAGGCGCATGCTATTAGAATTTGGAATATGGTCCTGATACCTGCTCCCCCATGCCCGGTAGACTTTCTCATCTTCTAAAATGTATGCAAATAAACTGGCATTTTTCTCCAAAATAGCCATATCTGGTTTATGCTGAGACTTCTCAAGGGAACTAGACACAGAATAGCAATGAGGATAATCTCGATTACGGAGTGTCTAATATGCCCCAGGCACCGTGCTGAGAGTTTATACATGCATGCCCTGCCTTGCCTACCATTCCATCTGTGTAAAAGATGATATTCCTTATACTTACCCGATGAAGAACTGAGGCTGAGAAGTCACATGACTTTCCCCAGATCAAGAAGTCACATGACTATCCACAGCTAGAAGATGACTCAGCTGGGGCTTACCTTCATTCAGTGTCCCTGCAAAGACAAGAATCTCTTTTCTGGGCAAATAAAATGTCCTGGAAAATTAAATAATAGTGATATTATATTATTATTATTACTATTATTATTTTGGGTTGTTTCTTTTTTTCATATATTTTTATTGATTTCAGAGAGGAAGGGAGAGGGAGAGATAGAGACATCAATAATGAGAGAGAATCATTGATTGGCTGCTTCCTGCATGTCCCCCCTCTGGGAATCGAGCCCACAACCTGGGCATATGCCCTGACCTCTTGGTTCCTGGTTCGATGCTCAACCACTGAGCTACACCCAGCTGGGCATGGGTTGTTTCTTACTAGGGAAGATGGAACCCATGTGAATTAACAACCATGACATGAGCTCAGGGGTACTGTGAGCTGAAAATGATTTTTGGGGAGAGCCCCACCTGCCTTACACTTCCCCATAGCCCTAGGGCAGTTGGTCGGCAAACTCATGAGTCCACAGAGCCAATTAGTAATAGTGCAATGATTGGAATTTCCTTGGAGAGCCACATTTTTTAAACTTAAACTTCTTCTAACGCCTCTTCTTCAAAGTAGACCCTCCCAGGCTGTGGTATTTTGTAGAAGAGCCACACTCCAGAGGCCAAAGAGCCACACATGGCTCGCTAGCCGTGGCTTGCCAATCGCTGCTTTAGGGTGAGAATACACTCTTCACAGATGGGATGATTAAGAGATCATTAAAGCACTAGCAAAGCCCAGGTAGTAAAAGCCAAAAAAAAAAAAAAAATCAAAGATTCAAACTTGAACAAAATACAGACAAACAAAGCCTGCTGGTCACCACTCAGGTGTTAGCACTCAGGATAGGAACTGGGGATCCCACCCCCCAGAGTGAACAGGATAGATGAGCTCCCAGTCCCCATGGAGCCTTTATTCTCAGAGGAAGATGGTAAGCAAGGAGACAAATCAGTATGTGCCTTGATTTCACAGGCCAGGCGCCGTGAGGATTCCCAAGGCCAGAATTATGGAGCCAGAGAAGACCAGCGTGTTCATTGATATAAAGGAATAGAGAGATTCTAAAATGTCGTCCGTACTAAGGGAGGGTTTGCATCCTCCCAATATTTTGTTCCAAAGCCTCCATTTCTCCCTTTGGTTGGGCTCATTCCCTAAATTCCACCGTCTCATCGTTTCTCTATTTCCTCCTCAGCTTCCCCAACCTCCCCGCCTTGCTCTGCAGCCATTGCTGTCCACTTCCTGACGCACATCTCCTCATTGTTCCTGCTGACCCTTGACCCTCTTCTTGGGGGGACACGGGCTTTTCCGCCAGCTCCTTCCCTCCCACTGGAATCAACAATGGGGCCGTCGGTGGGTCTACAGAGGGAAGACCACACACTGTAGTTTGGGGGGCAAGAAGTCACCTCAGACCACCGAGTTTTCTCCCATTGACCCCTGAGGGAGCTAACTTACCACTATTTGAGATTAATTATCTTGAACTGTTAC
>PVJN01008339.1:27563-65645 GCA_004026805.1 Lasiurus borealis
GGGGGGGGGGGTGGAGGAGGGAGGGGACGGGAAGAAAGGAGGTGGAATCCACACAGAGCAATGCTTCCTGGTGTAAGCTGTGACTTTCTAATGAGTATCTCCTAGAATCCAGCGACGTAATGGCCTTTCTCTGTCATGTGCTGTGGCTGATGGTGAGCATTAGTACCCTCCCCAGCAGATATGTCCTGGGAAACATGAGCAATACCTGATTTGGGGGGAATAAGTCTTTGTAAGAATAATAAAGTTAAGGGCCTCAGAGAAGACCTGGACTATCCCGGTAGACCTCACATCCAATGTTTGGTGCCCTCACAAGGGAAAAACAGAGGAAGACCACACAAACAGAAGGGGGCAAGGCCTGTGGCCATGGAGGCAGAGATGAAGTGATGCAGCCACAAGCCAAGGAATGTTTGTGGCCACCAGAGCTGGAAGAGGCAGGAAAGACTCTCCCTCAGAGCCCTCAGAGGTATCACAACTCCACCAACACCTTGACTTTGAACTTCCTCTCCAAAACAGATACTATATTTCTGAAGCTGGAAGCCATCCAGTTGTGGTAAGTTGTCATAGCAACCCCAGGAAACTACTAGAGGGGGTGAGAGGACCCTCTGACCACACCATTTTTCTGTCAACTCTTTAGGAAGCCCACACATGTGCCATTAATTTTGATTGATTGATTGATTGATTGATTGATTGGTTTGTTTGTTTGTTTTGCTGTTGTTAATCCTCACCCAAGGATATTTTTCCCATTGATTTTTAGAGGGAGTGGAAAGGAGTTAGAGAGAGAGAGAGGGATCGATGTGAGAGACATACGGATTGGAAGTCATCAAACCTATGACCCTTCAGTACAGAGGGGTGGGGGTACGGGAGGGCTCTAATCACTTAGCAACACCGGCCAGGGTCTACCTGCCATTATTGGACATGAATCCTTGTGGGTCTTGAAAGTTTTTCAGTTTTCAAAAGCTACATATTAAAATGTTTGCTTAACATGTGTTTTTTTAAAAAAAAAAAAAAAAGCTTAGTGGATATTCATTTTCCAAACATGACAGTTAGCAACATAATAAGAACCTACAGGCATGCAATCCCATGTAGGAGAGTCTGTAGGGGAGACATCTGAAACAGGTCACCTACCAACACTGGCGCTCACACACACTTAATAAGACAAACGACTTTTAAACCCCAAACCGCGCTCTCCATCTCCCCCAAGAGCTAATCATGCCTTTATGATTGTTACGGTTTTAATGACTCGCGAAAGTTATGAATCTTTAATACGAAATTGATGCCTTGAGCCCAGATGCAAGCTCCCCGGGAGACGTTTACGAGGCTGTTGTTAGGTTTTCCTAATTAGATGCTCCAAGCGCAGCCTCCTCCTCACAACACGCCTTTCGGTGAAACCGCAGACTCCGGCAGCCGGAAGTTAGCTGAAATGATTTAAAGAGGCAGTTGTGTGCTTCTGGTAAAAGAACACAAACAACAAAAAAAACCCAAATGAAACCTCAACGTTTCATGGCCCTTAGCTAGCTGGAGCCAAAAAAAAAACACACAAAAAAAAAAAACAAAAAAAAAACAGAGGACTGTAGCCATTTCCTCCCGTCTGAAGTTGACAGTGCACGTTCGTGAGTGACGGACAGCAGGGCCCTGGGGGTGGCCTCTTGGGTCAGGAGCACTCTGGGTAGAGGGATATGGGCACCAAGAGCAGCTGTGTATCCTGACTCAGGGGGGCATCCCAGGAGGAAGGAGATCCAGGGCTGAAAGGAAGTGCCATCTCCTGGAAGGGGTGGCCAGTGGGTCTGGGACTTAGAGCCTCTGACCGGCAAGCATCCAGGGGTTCATGCTTGGGGATCGACACAGGATTGCTGGACACAGCCCGGGCAGGTCCTCTATATTCGTAGCCTTGCTGTATTTGAGACAAACCAGAAACTGGGAGTCGATGAACTCATCAGTAAATGGAACATTCTAGAAACCCACACAGCCAAACATTCTATTGCAGTTTTTGAAAAATGCATACTGAAAAAAACTAAACAGCCCAGCTGGCGTGGTTCAGTGGTTGAGCTTCAACCTATGAACCAGGAGGTCACGGTTCTGATTCCTGCTCAGGGCACATGTCCAGGTGATGGGCTCCACCCCCAGTAGAAGGCGTGCAAGAGGCAGCTGATCAATGATTCTCTCCTCTCATTGATGTTTCTACTTCTCTCTCTCTCTCTCTCTCTCTCTCTCTCTCTCTCTCTCTCTCTCCCTCTCCCTTCCTCTCTGAAATCAATAAAAATATATTTTTTTAAAAAGAAGATAGGCCCTGACCAGTTTGGCTCAGTGGATAGAGTGTCGGCCTACGGACTAAAGGGTCCCCCGTTCATTTCTGGTCAAGGGCATGTACTTTGGTTGCAGGCACATCCCCAGTGGGGAGTGTGCAGGAGGCAGCTGATCAATTTTTCTCTCTCATCGATGTTTCTAACTCTCTATCCCTCTCTCTTCCTCTCTGTAAAAAAGCAATAAAAAATATATATTTTTTTTAAAAGAGTACAGAATGCAGGATCCTTCGGCGTGACTCCTGGAAAACCATGTTTGTTCCTGACTCAGTTGTAACGCACAGTGAGCATCTCCCTCTGGGGGCAAACTCCACACTGTGTGCACCCAGTGACAGCAGAGCAGGGTGTGTCACATGACTGCTACTGAGTGGGCATGTGACTGTCACTTGGCCAACAGGAAGCCCCTGCCCCAACCTCTGCATCCCGGAGGGCGACCCAGAGATGCCAGGATGATGAAGAAGGTGGCTCACAGTGGCTGTCACCCAGAAGTGCCAGTGGCCTCTGTCCCCAGGACATGTCCGCACTGGGAGTAGGTGCCCAAGAGTGGCCACAGTGCTGACCACTGTGTCTAAACTGGGGGACCCTGGCTCCAGCCCTCCTATGGAGTCTACTGTGGCCCAGCCTTTCCTTTGGTTCTAGAAGCTTCCAGTGACTTCCTGCCTGCTTTACTCAAGAGGTTTTGATGATGCGATCAGGGGCAAACGACCCTCAAGATGGGGAAATGGCTCTGGCAATATCGGAGCCAACATTGCCAAATGGATGAAGCCACACAGATGAGCAATCCGCTGTGGCTCAGGGATCATTTACATTTTAGATGAGCACCTAAATTATTAACATGCCTTTATTGATTCAACAAACACCGAGAGCCTCCCAGACACGAGCTGTGGAAGATGGGACATCTTTGCACAGAGACAGAGCCTCAGACGCAGGCAGGCCTTCAATCAGCAATGAAACGACGTGGCAGACTCCACACCCAGCGTTCCTGAGACAAACCACAGTCATTCGGGGACACAGAGTCCTCGCTCAGCGTGATGCAATTAGCTCATTCGATGTCAGTGCTTCAAAAGTCTCATTTCTCAAAACAGAATTATCATAATTGATCGGGGTGATAAAAATACACGGCTCTTGGCTTTATCATCGAGCCACGCAGAAAGGGCTTTATGGAGAGAGAGGTGCAAATTCATTAAGCCCTTGGTATCCGTGGTAAGGAAAACTTTTAAGCACCTTCAAGAACGAACCGTGCCAGCCAGCGGCGGAGAGAACATTCCGGTTCTAATGGAAAGAAGCAGACGTGCTCTATTCCCTCGCCGGTTTCAGACGGTCGCCAGGTGCGAGGAAAAATGGGAGCTGCTTTCTGCTCCATTCAGCGGCCTCTCGGTGAAGCCTAACTGTGAGGGACAGGGGGATGATGGAAAGGCCGAGGTGGCCACGGGGAGCGCGTGGTCAGTCTGATGTCCCAGAAACGCAGCCCTGATGAGGTGACCGGCTGACCGCAGCATTGTCGCTCCTGGGGACCCTCTTGTGCCCTGTCCGGCCTCCGCTGGGTCAGGCTGCAGCTCGGACATCATGGTCTCCTTTCCTGCGTGGTCCCTGCCTGCTGCAATGACACAGCAGAACCAGGGCATCGCCTCCCAGCTTCTGGGTGACACATGAGCTTTGCAACTCGCTGAAAAAAACATCCTTACGAGAACAGCTGCTGGCGTCCCAGAAGCCACCATCCTAAATGGCCCAGGGAAACACATTTTACACCGGAAATAACAGATTTAGAAAAAATAAGATACAGCGAGAGCCCCTTTACCTGGCCCACGCAAGAACCCACATAGGAATGAAGAGTAGATGACAAACTGTGTGTACCCGGCTCGGGGGAAGGAGCACAGGGGAAAATGCATAACAGTGAGTGGTCATCTGGTGTCCTGAGAAGATACCCCAGGCCCAGGCCGGTCTATCCTCTGGAGTCAAAGTTGGGGGAGGAGGTTAATGGTCGATGTGGCGTGTCAACTTGGCTGGGTCATGGTGCCCGGCTGTGGGGTCAAACTCCAGCCTGGATGTTGCCTCAAAGGTACAGTGGTACCTTGAGATACGAGTGCCCTAACATACAAGATTTTTTGAGATACGAGCCTTCAAGCGAACGATTTTTGCTTTGAAATACGAGCAACAGTTGAGATAGGAGTCATCACTCGGATCGGCCGGCTGCACATGACCCACCAGTTTACCGCGACTCGAGCATCTCATAGTTTCCCACGCCTCAAGGTTACGGAACGAATTAAACTCGTATCTTGAGGTACCACTGTATTGCAGATATGAGTATCATTTAAATCATTAGACTTTGAGTAACACACGTTGCCCTCTGTAGTGTTGGTGAGCCTCACCCCATCCGTTGACGGCCTGAAGGGCAAAAATGGAGCTTTTCCCAGAGAGGAAGGAAGTCACACTTGAGGCCACCACATAGAAACCCTGCCTGAAGTCCTTCACTGCTGCCGGTGCAGCTTGAACCAGGACTGTTACATCAGCTCTCGCCTGCATTTCAAGTCCGCTGGCCTAACGCAGAGATTCCAGACTGTATGAGTCCTCACCATCACACAGCCCGTGAGCCAAGTCCTTAAAATAAATCTCTCTGTTACTTTGAAAAGCCCTGGCAAATACCAGGTGGGCAGGACAGATGCCCCCTCCCTGCCTGGTGAAGTTTGAGGGCCCAAGTGCAGAGATACCGGTGCCTCGCTTCTGAACTGGGGACCATCTCCTCCAGCTCTTCACCCCCTCCAGGTGGTCTGAGGCATAAAGGACAGACAGACAGCTGGGACAGGGCCACAGACTTCCTTACGAGCCAGAGAGTGTCCCTCGGTGGCAGCCAGGGACTTCCAGGGCACAAATAAATAGACTCGGTAAGGATACACAGCAGGAGAGATTTGTTAAAGGGACTGACTCCCAGGGTTAGGGACTAGTTCTCAAGTCCTGGCTCCGTTACTCTCCTCTCTCTGGTGAGTTACTTCACCTCCAGGGAGAGTTTGGAAAATTAAGTCAATAAAAACACGAATGAGTGGTATAAATTATGAGGTCGTATGGAACGGTATTGTCCACTAATCCAATCCCAGCACTTATAGAAGTGGACGTGCTAGGAGTTTTCATTGAAATTGGCCGTGTGTGTGTGTGTGTGTGTGTGTGTGTGTGTTGAAAAGGAAAATGAAAGTAAACGTCTAACTTTAAAACTTTAACTATGCTGAAACCGGTTTAGCTCAGTGGATAGAGCATCAGCCTTCAGACTAAAAGGTCCCAGGTTCGATTCCGGTCAAGGGCATTACCTTGGTTGCGGGCATATCCCCAGTAGGGGGTGTGCAGGAGGCAGCTGATAGATGCTTCTCTCTCATCAATGTTTCTAACTCTCTATCTCTCTCCCTTCCTCTCTGTAAAAAATCAATAAAAGATATTTTAAAAAAATAAAACTATAACCATAGGAGCTCTTTCCTTTCCTGTTAAAAAACGAACACCTACTTTATATAAACTGGTGATTTTATTTTATTTTATTTTATTTTATTTTATTTTATTTTATTTTATTTTATTTTATTGTTAATTCTTTCCCAAGGATATTTTTCCATTGATTTTTTTAAAGAGAGTGGAAGAGAGGGGGAGAGACAGAGAGAGACCCACATGGATTGGTTGCCTCCCATCATGGTGACCGAGCTACGTGCCCTTGACTGGAATGGAACCTGGAACCCTCTGTCAGTGTACCAACACTCTATCCGCTGAGCCAAACTAGCTAGGGCTGGTGTTGCTATTTTGGAAAAGACGACTCAGTAATTGTGGAGTGCAAATGAAAATGAGTTCAAAAGAGCTGGTGGGGATGGGAGGCATGGATAAGAGAACCTATTATCTTTTCTTTCTCCGTTCAAGAGCTTGATCATGTTTGTAGGAGGGATCTTTTTTTTTTTTTAATATATCTTATTGATTTTTTTTACAGAGAGGAAGGGAGAGAGATAGAAAGTCAGAAACATCGATGAGAGAGAGACATCGATCAGCAGCCTCCTGCACGCCCCACTGTGGAGATGTGCCCACAACCAAGGTACATGCCCCTGACCGGAATCGAACCTGGGACCCTTCAGTCCGCAAGCCGATGCTCTATCCACTGAGCCAAACCGGTCTCAGCTGTAGGGGGGATCTTGATCCTGGCTCTTGGGGCTCATGGCCTAGGGCACTGAGCATATTTTAGCCACTGGGAAGCAAAATAATTACTCTATCAAATTGAGTGCGGAGTCAATCAACAAATGCGTCATCGAAATAAAAATGCGGCTCCTAAATGTAATTTATCTCCCCGGTGATATGCGCAGAAAACCTAATCTAAGATGCCTGCGAGGCTCCTGGCCAGAGGCAGGAAAGAGAGGCTGTGATTTAAAGCAATGAAAATGCATTCTGCGTCATCCCTAAGAGAGAGGCTGAGAGTTCTTTTCTCCCGGTTTTCTGACTGTCCCAGTCTTTCCCATCAGAGGAGGAATCATTGCCTCTTCACAAGGTGTTTCAACACACTTCCCAAAAAACGCATAACTCAAAGCTAACGAGACAGCGCCAGGATTTGTGTGCCATCGGGAGTTTGACGCTCTGAGCAGCTACCTTGGATCTTCGGGGGCCTTGTCAGTGATGCTAAATGGCTTCCTGTACTTGCTTACACCCGAGTGGAGAAATATGGGCTTAAATTATTCACTTCTAGCCAAAACCGGTTTGGCTCAGTGGATAGAGCGACGGCCTGTAGACAGAGGGGTCCCAGGTTCGATTCTGGTCAAGGGCACGTATCCTGGTTGCGGGCACATCCCCAGTGGGGGCCGTGCGGGAGGCGGCTGGTCAATGTCTCTCTCTCATCCATGTTCCTGACTCTCTATCCCTCTCCCTTCCTCTCTCTGAAAATCAATAAAATATATCTTTTTAAAAAAGTATTCACTTTAGCCTAGTGTGAGCATGCAGAGAAGGCTGGGGCTAACCTGCCTTCCTCCCTCTTCTCAAATCCGGATGATTTTAGTCCATTTCAAAAATTCAAATCCACCATCAAAGGGCAAGGATTTGGCAACATTGAGAAAAACACAGGTGTGTCCAGAGGAAGGCGTTGTTGACCGCTGTGTCCTTGTGCCAGCCTCTGGCCTTAAATAAATGTCCGTGTTTCTGAACTTCTTCAGGATGGTTGGGAGGTGTGCTGCAGAGGACCAACACAGTTCTTTCCTTCTGTCCGTCTTGAGTTCATTGTCTGCAACCCCGTAAATTATACGGACAGAAGACAGGTTAACAAGAAGGGAGAGGTAGCCGAAACTGGTTTGGCTCAGTGGATAGAGCGTCGGCCTGAGGACTGAAAGGTCCCAGATTCGATTCCGGTCAGGGGCATGTACCTTGGTTGCGGGCACATCCCCAGTAGGGGGCGTGCAGGAGGCAACTGATCAATGTTTCTCTCTCATCGATGTTCCTAGCTCTCTATCTCTCTCCTTTCCTCTCTGTAAAAAAATTAATAAAATATATTTTATTTTTTAAAAAAAAAGAAGGGAAAGGTATATTAGCACAAGCCCTGTGCACACATAAGAGAACCTTCCATCATGAGTAACTGGAAGGGGTGGTTAGGACTTGGGACTTGGGTATATGTGGCATCTTAACCAAAGAGCAACATGTTTTTAGAGAAGTGTTGCGAATCAGAAAAGGACTTGGGGAGTGTGGGTGCCTGGGGAGCTGATGGAAGATAAAGGCTAGCAGTCCCGTCTGCATGAAGGTTCCCTTGGGGCTGATATACAGTTGTCATCCTGGTGGCAAGCAATGGGAAGGGGGACACCATTATGAATGTATGTCCTGCTCTCAGGCAAATGGGAGAAGAACAGAGAGCTTTTCTTACATCTGCTCTATCTTCAGCTCAAAATAATCCTTATGTTCAAGCGGCATCTTTTAATCTTTCTGTCCAAGTGGATATTCTTCTACCTGTCGGTGCTATAAACCACGGAGGACTGGTTAGTGGCAGGCTCAGTTCTTTTGCAAACCTCCTGGTATTTATACATTGAAATAAAACTCGCCCATCATTATGGAAAGACTAGAGGCCTGGTGCATAAAGCTTGTGCACTCTGAGTGAGGGGGTTGGGGTCCCTCAGCCCGGACTGTACCCTCTCGCAGTCCGGGAGCCATCAGTTGGACATCCTTAGTGCTGCCACAGCGGCGAGAGAGGCTCCATCCCCGCTGCTGTGCTCACCAGCCATGAGCCTGGCTTCTGGCTGAGCGTCGCTCCCCCTGTGGGAGCGCACTGACCACCAGGGGACAGCACCTGCGTTGAGTGTCTGCCCCCTCTAGTCAGTGCATGAAATAGTGACCAGCTGTTCTGCTGTTTGGTCGATTTGCGTATTAGCCTTTTATTATATAGAATGGAGATGAACTGTGATGATGATGCTGGTTTGGGGCGTCCTTTGTTTGGAATTTACATAACAAGATGCTCCTGGGTGTAGGCAGCCCCCACTAGGAGTCCTCAGTTAGGCATTCTCCCATCAGGTAACAAATGAGAGAAAGCACGCATCCTCCGCTGGGTTCTGCACCATTTCAGGACAGCCCGATGCCCTCACAGTCCCGGACACACTGGAACCAAGAGACTGATGGATTACTTCAGGAAGTGACAGGAGACCTGGAACCAGGAGACTGATGGATTACTTTGGGAGGTGACAGGAGACACCGGAACCAGGAGACTGATGGATTACTTCGGGAGGTGACAGCAAAAACAATAAACCTCCTGCTCCAGCAAAGGGGATAAAATGCTGCAAGTTGCTGGGGGCCCACGGGAGAGAGGGGCCTCTGGGGGAGCCACGAGGTCCCGGTGTTTCAGCTGAGTCCTAACGAACATATGTCAGCAAAGATGTTAGTAAACAAAGAGGAAGAAAGATATTCCAGAGTGTAGACAAGAAGAGAAGGCCCAGCTGGCATGGCTCAGTGGTTGAGGTGTCACAGGTTGATTCCTGGTCAGGGCACCTGCCTGGGTGGCAGGCTTGATCCCCAATAGCAGGCATGCAGGAGGCAGCCGATCCATGATTCTCTCTCATCGCTGATGTTTCTCTCTCTCTCTCTCTCTCTCTCTCTCTCTCTCTCTCTCTCTCTCTCTGCCTTCCTCTCTGAAATCAATAAAACTATTTTTTTTCAAAAAAAAAAAAAAAAGGAAAGAAGATAAGGTAAGATGGTGTGTTGAATGTTTCTTGCCTTTCAGAACCTGCACATATACTCAGTGCATACAGTGAGTCGAGCCCTGCAGCTCACAGATCTGGGACACAGAGTCTCACGCCGTTTCCCAGCCCCTGGAGGAGGGCCTGGGTGGTCCTCTGTGCATGATGTTGAGCAGCATCCCTGGCCTTCCTCGCTGGGTGCCTGTAGCAGCGCCCTCTTCTCACAGCATGCAATGTCTCCAGGCAGGGCACCCTCCCTCAGGGAGAGGTGCAAATGCCCCTGGCTGAGCAGTGCTGTTCAGGGGGCACAAGAGACTTAGCAGATGGCGCAGTGCAGGGTGGATGTCATGATGGAGACGCACGGGGAGAACAGAGAAGCCTGCCCGCCCTGCAATATGCGGCCTGAGGGCCAGCAATGGGTGCTGGGGGGAGGCAACATCGTCTGAGTCTTGAAGGATGGATGGAGACGATGAAAATAAAACCTCAGGTCAAAATATTAGTTTTAAAAGTAATAAAGATCCAACTCTATGGAGATGTCTGATGAGCACTTGACATCCTGGCTTGCTGTCCCAGACTGTGGATGAAAATCTGGGGTCACTCAAACAAGAGTGGAAGTTGAAGCCCTGCATTGTCGTGACATGAGGAGAGAACATCCAGAAACTCGCCCCCAAAAAGATGGGCTGAAAAGAACACCTTGAGGGAAATGCCGAAGGAGAGAGCAGAGGGAGAGTCTGTAACAGGGAGAGCGGCTGAGGTGGGGGCAGCACGGAGAAGCCCCAGGAGGTCACCTGAGGACCTTCCAGGAGCTTTCTGGAACCAGAGTGTGAGGGACACCCTTGGGAGACAAGGCAAAGACAACCAGGCACCAGAGAGAAGAAGGAGGAGGAGGGTGGCTTGGCAATGACAGTGGCAGGTCGAAGAGAGAACACCCATTAAGAAAGCCAAGGCATGAGCTGTTGGAGAAGACCCAGGAGCAGAGAGATTCAGGGAAAGGGCATCCCCTCCCTGGAGCAGGGCTACCGAGGACTCAGAACCAGGAGAACACCTGGGGACGTTCCCCTTTAAAAGAGAAACATCTGTATCTGCCTGGGGTGGGATGTGACCATCACGGCAATGCTCCTACTGCAGCAACCACAACAAGGGGACGCAAGTACAAAGAGTAATTCTGAAGCTTTGGATGCGGTGGAGGCAAGAAGGAGCAGATGAACTGAGGTTCCAAATACGGGAAAACTCTTCGGAGGTGAACCGGTGCTGGCCATCTCCTTTCCCCCCGGGAACTTTCTATTCCTGGTGTTTGCGGAGGATCGGGGTGGCAGAGGGACCTGCCAGGAGAGGGACACAGCAAAGCTTCCAGCAGCAAATGAGGCTGCGGTGACGAACTGGAAAGAAGGGCCTTGGGACGCTCTCTGCGCTCGGGAGCCACGTGGGAGACTGGGAAAGGTCCGGACGCTAAGCAACCAAGCGAATCCTCCTGCATCCTCTACTTCCATCACAAGGAAGACCTTCCCTGAAGTCGCTTGCCAGAGTTTGATTTAAAATGGGTTCACAAATGCTTTCCTACTCTTCCTTCCCTCCAGCGGGGCTAAGTCCCGTCTCCTTACGTGTGGCTTCTACTTCTAAGGGCTCGAAGGTGGGAGACATGATGGAGTGTGACTCACAAGGTCGTCAAAGTCACAAAGACCTTGTGACTCCCACCTTGCTCTCTGTCCTGAACCACTCATTCTGGGGGAAAACAACTGCCATGCCATTAGGACACACCAGGGCCCTATCTACAGGCTCCATGGTCAAGAAATGAGGCCTCTGGCCAATAACCAGATGGAAGAGGGCACCGGCGAACAGCCACGTGACCACACTCACAAGCAGACCTTCCAGCTCTGGTCCCATCCTGGTCTTGATGGAGCCCAGCCAATGTCTTTGGTTTTTTTTTTTTATTTTTTTCAGGTTCTTACGACAAGTTGTTATTACTATTACAAGTTCAAAGTTCTTATTACACGTCTGACATTCATAAGCATTGAATGTTTTTGTGTCTATTCTACTTTTTTTAAAACAGTTTACATTCAATATTATTTTGTATTAGTTTCAGGCATACGGCCTAGTAGTTAGACAATCATATACTTTGCAAAGTATCCTCCTGATATGCTCAGTACCCACCTGGCTCCATACATAGTTATTACAATACTAGAGGCCCAGTGCACAAAATTCATGCACAGGTAGGATCCCTAGCAGCTGCCAGCCATTGGCTGGGGCCTCCCTTCGTTCTAAGCCATCCCCTGGTGGTCAGTGCCTATCATAGCGAGCGACTGAACTCTCGGTTGGTCAAACTCCAGAGAGAACACTTTGCATATTAGACTTTTATATATATAAATTATTGACTATTTCCCCTATGTTGTGTTTTATCTCCTGATGAGTATTCTGTAACTACCAGTCTGTACTTCTCAATTCCCTTCACCTAATCCCCAACAATCCTCCCCTCTGGTAACCATCAGTCTTTTCTCTGGGTCTGTGAGTCTGTTTCTGTTTCGTTTGTTTATATTGTTCATTAGATTCCACATATAAATGAAACCATACAATTTGTATCTTTCTCTAACTGACTTATTTCACTGAGCCTAACACCCTCTAGGTCAGTGGTTCTCAACCTTTCTAATGCTGTGACCCTTTTAATACAGCTCCTCATGTTGTGGTGACCCCCAACCATAAAATTATTTTCATGTTGTGGTGACCCTCAGCCATAAAATTATTTTTGTTGCTACTTCATAACTGTAATTTTGCTACTGTTATGAATCGTAATGTAAATATCTGTGTTTTCCGATGGTCTTAGGCAACCCTGCTAGTGGTTCTCAACCTGTGGGTAAGTGTAAAGCATTACCCTTACCCAGAAGTTTTGACTTCAGGTTAAAGACATTAGTGCATTATTAAAATGTTTTTCAAGTGTTTTTCCCTAAGGCAGTGGTCGGCAAACTCATTAGTCAACTGAGCGGCAGTTTGCTGACCACTGTTTTAGAGGGTGAAGAGGAATTCAGATATTGAGATGTAAGAGGCTAAGAGTGAGGGAGAGGTTACACAGCCGTATCTTCTGTGGGAAGTAGGCACCTCAAGAGGATACAGTTTAAGAAAGTAGGTTTGAAACTTAAAGAAACAGAAAAAGGGTAGATCAGGCACAGTGTCCAATTCACTAGGGAATTTAGGGAATTAACTAGAGTAAATAATAAGAAATGTCAAATAGTAAGGAGATCGAAGCTGAGGTTAAATAAAATAACTTAAGTATCTTTCTCTAATAGCATCTAATGGTTCAACATCAACACTAACAACATGGACATGTTCACAGGCCCACACATGCACACACCCATACACATACATACAGACACAGAGGCACACACTCACATCACACAAGAATTGAATGGTAGGCAAAAACCGCAATGGGTGGTGAGGACATTCAAGCAGGTGCTGACACTTAGGAGACCAAAAGAGAACAATGAAAACAGCTGATCAGCTGAAACCGGTTTGGCTCAGTGGATGGAGCATCAGCCTACGGACTGAAGGGTCCCAGGTTTGATTCTGATCAAGGGCATGGGCATGTACCTTGATTGAGGGCACATCCCCAGTGAGGGGTTTGCAGGAGGCAGCTGATGATGTTTCTAGCTCTCTATCTCTCTCCCTTCCTCTCTGTAAAAAACCAATAAACTATATATATTTTTTTAAAAAGCAGCTGATCATCTAATCCAGACCAAGTGGGGAAACTGAGATAAGAGAAGACTGATGAGGAAAACTAGAGTGAGGTTACAGGAGTACCTCTTTGATTAGAGGTGGGGGCTGGGGGGTGGAGATTAGGGGTGGAGAACATTCAGAGGGAGACAGTGGAAGAGACCACTCCGGCAGTTATAAGATACAAGAAAAGGCCACGCATGACAATTTCTGAAACAAAATGGAAGATTTTTGATGTAAAAAACGGTTTTTAAAAAAGCCCGCAATGCCAAAAGTTCCCTCATCTTCCTAAATCTGAGGAAAGAGCCCGGGTCAGACCATCTACTTTTTCTCCTCTCCTCCGTTTCCTGATGTGAGCTAAACCTGCACTGGTTTTGTCTGGAGTTTTATGTTACGTTCCGATTTTCAAGGAAACTTTCGTTTGGTAAGCTTCCTTGCTGACATAAAGCAGTCTTTTCACATGTCCGCTCCAACTGTTAGAAATAAAAAATCCAGAAATAACACTCTTTGAAATGTCACCCTTTTAGAAATGCTTGCCTGTTTGCTTTTGGAACCTCAGCTAAAGATAACAAAAAAAAACTTACAGAATGTGGACTTCAAACAAATCCACCTGGCCCTTGAAATCGGAGGTGAAAAACATCGGGTCAGCACGTTTCAAAAAAAGAAGCGAAGTAAGGACACCCAACGCCGCTGACAGCTCAGCTTATCCACCAACATCAGCCGGTCCGGGCGAGTTGCTAGGACAACGGAGAGAAAGGTGACTTGGAAAATGCAGAAGGCGGCCGTGTAGCTGACCTTGGCCCCACAGCTGAGCCTCTCAATGACCTTGACCTAGCAGTCCATAAGGCTGCATGTGAACTACCCCTGACTGGCGACCTCTACTGGTGGAGTTAGGGTGATAACTCAGCAAAATCTGGGCGGAAGTAGTCTGTGGGTGCCCAGTTGCTAGGCACTTTGAGAATCAACTAACAGAGGAACCATTACATGTCTCTCCAAAGGGGTCTCCATGACCCAATCACAGCTTCACAGACATGTCTTCATTCTCAGACAAACTGAACTCTGAGACCCTCAGAAGCCCCACTTCTTTTCATGAAACTTACTTTTCTGACCATCAAGATGTTCTTTTTTTGAAAAATACATATATATTACTGATTTTTTACAGACAGGAAGGGAGAGGGATAGAGAGTGAGAAACATTGATGAGAGAGAGAGCCATTGATCAGCTGCCTCCTGTATGCCTCTCACTGGAGATGTACCTGCAACCAAGGTACATGCCCTTGACGGAAATCGACCCTGGGATCCTTCAGCCGGCAGGCTGATGCTCTATCCACTGAGCCCAACTGGTTTCGGCAAGATGTTCTTTTTAAAATAATAATAATAAGTTCTTAGGAGCCAGCATCCATCTTTAACACCAAGGTCTGAGTTAGACATAATTTTTTTTTAAATACCACTTTTGTTTAGTTTTATTCTACTATGGATCATAACTCCCCAATTTTTAAAAAATCCGGTGTGCAGTGTTTATGGAGAGCACTACAACTAGAAAGAAACCCATTTTTCATCAGCTTAATTTCATTTACATGACACTGGCTCGCACTTCCAAGTTTTAAAGGTATTAGTAAGCTTCTAGAAATAGTTTCCCAGTACAATAGCTAAGGGAACATGGCCAGTTTTTATCAGAAGGAAGCTTGACTATCCTGGAATACACTTTTTCTTTTTAAACATAATCCATTGTACAAAACTGGCTTTGAATTTGGGAGTTAGCAATAAAGTCCCCTGACAAATCCAATAAAAATATATAAGGAATCAACAATGGAAGTGTTTTCCTGATTTTGCACCAACGTGACTAAGGCAAGATTTATAGTGTTTAAAATCGTTATCTTCCCATTGTTAGGAGAGAATTTGTTCTATTTTCCCTTCAAGCTTTGCTTTCTCCAATTTTGAGACTTTATAGAGCATAACTTCAAAAATATTCTAAAACAGCCACTCTTTTTCCCAAAAAAAAAAAAAAATCTGAGTAAAAGTCTCAAAACCAGAAAATAAGTTCCATAGAAACCATCATCTCAATTATTGATGGCTTTGCAGGCAGAGCATTTTTATATTAGCCTTCCCAAATCAAAAGTTTCTGCTGTAGCCGAAACCGATTTGGCTCAGTGGATTGGAGCGTTGGCCTTCAGACTGAAAGGTCCCAGGTTTGATTCCAGGCAAGGGCATGTATCTTGGTGGTGAGCACATCCCCAGTAGGCGACGTGCAGGAGGCAGCTGATCGATGTCTCTCTCTCATTGATGTTTCTAACTCTCTATCCTTCTCCCATCCTCTCTGTAAAAAAATCAATTATATATATATATATATTTTTAAGCTTCTGCTGTAAAACTGTACATTAAAATCCTCCTGCATTTTAGCTACTAGCAATTCCATTTGGGGGTGTTATATTAGCCCATTGCATCTCCACAGGTGACTTCTATTTTTAACAACAAACATTCACGTTTTCTCTAAGATCACCCTCCACAGCTGACGGGAGAAGTAGCTGAGAAAACTAAGCATCAGATCTTACATCTTCATATCTTGTAAACTGTGTTGACCACTCCTCTTTGAAGTCACTATGTTAACCCCATCCCAGTCACATTGGAGGGCTAGGCGGGAGGACTCTGAGCCACGGGGTTCAGGAAGAGCGGGGTGGGTGGTGGAAGGAGCCCACCACACCTGGCAGGTCTCCTCTAAAGACGGAAGTCACCCCCGGGTGACGCCTGGAGAACAGAAGAGCTAGCATGTGAATGAGAGGCTGCACCACCAGCTTTCAAACACATGTGAGGCCTTGGGGCTGGTCATGACACAGAATCTAACTCGGGGTTTTTCCTCGGTGACCTCAGAAATGACGTCAGTCCCCTAGGAACAGCCACGGCAGAGCCCGAGTTTCAAAATAGATCCCTTCTCCAAGGCAAAAGCGCCCCAGAGGATTCTATCGCGAGCTGTTGGAAGCGGGTAATTCCCTGGGGCAGCAACCGCTCAGCAGATGGTCACTGGATGGTTGTCAGGGTGCCAGGTATTGAGCTGTGCCCGGGGTCCCCCTCCACTCCCCCAGGTGTGCCCGGCTGATCCCCTCCCTCAGGCTCTAGAACACCTCACCAGCTTTTGAGACCCATTCAGGGACCCCATTCAAGGCCCAGCTGAATTAGGAGGTTTTTCCTAATACAGTGGTACCTCGAGATACGAGTTTAATTCGTTCCGTCACCTTGAGGCGTGGGAAACTATGAGACGCTCGAGTCGCGGTAAACGGGTGGGTCGTGTGCAGCCGGCCGATCCGCGCGATGACTCCTGTCTCAAATGTTGCTCGTATTTCAAAGTAAAAATCGCTTGCTCGACGGCTCGTATCTCAAAAATCTCGTATGTTAGGGCACTCGTATCTCGAGGTGCCACTGTATTTAGGTCCAATAATATTAATAACAAACGGTGGGGGATTGTGACTATGTCTGCACCAGATAAAATCCTACTGTGCGCTGGTGCCCAGCCCGGGTGCTTGCCCGTTAGAAAAAGGAGGTGACCTGATTCTGGTCTTGAGGTAATTCATCACGGCAGCGTGAGGGGAGCGTGCGTGAAATGGCCTTTGAAAAGACACAGGAGGAAAGTATAATGAGGCACAATACATGCGGGACCTCAGCTGAGGGTGGGCAACCCGTGATTCTGGCCACTCGGTGTGCTAATTCCCCACCATCAGTAGCTCACACGGCGGTGCATTCAGGGACCAGCCTAGAGGCTGAGCGGCAGGAGGAAACCGGGGCTCAGACCTCAGCAGGGATGGAAGGGCCAGTGCCCCCCTCCCCCTCCCAGAAGCAGATAGTAGAGCGCGCAGAAGAGATGCCAGGAAGCACAGCACCCAGTCCGGGGGCCCACAGATCCACACCTGGTTTTCTGGGGCAAGACCCACCCAGGACCTAGAATTCAAAGACGGTCCCAGGGCAACCTGCCATTTCTGGGGCTTTCCGTTGCATCTTCATCTTCCTCTTCCAACAAGCATTTGGGCCACAGGCCTTGGGGTGACCTGGGTTGACAGGATGTGCCTGGGGGTGGCGCAGCCCTTTCATGTCTCTGGCTCGGTGCTTCCCAATGAGGTGAAGGTGGTGCCAGCACCTTCTCAGAGCGCAGGAAAGCCTTCAGGGTAGGGCGAGGGCAGTGGTTTCCCACGTGGGGCACATGCCCTCCAGGGGTGGTGTTTTGATTTGTAAGAGGGGCAATTGGAGAATGAGTTATTAACAGTGAACGTTTTGCATTTCTGATGGTTCCAGAGGCCTCATAGACAGTAAGAAAATATATATTGTGACATATTTTTGCATGTCAGATCTCTATTAGTGGTACCTCGAGATATGAATGCCCTAACATAAGAGATTTTTGAGATATGAGCCGTCGAGCGAGCGATTTTTGCTTTGAAATATGAGCAACATTTGAGATACGAGTCATCGCGCGGATCGGCCGGCTGCACACGACCCACCAGTTTACCGCGACTCGAGCGTCTCATAATTTCCCACACCTCAAGGTTACGGAACGAATTAAACTCGTATCTCGAGGTACCACTGTATATGTTTTGAAACTTTATTTGCTATTTTTTCACATCACTTCTTCTTTTTATCTTCTTAATAACTTCTTGGTGATTTCTTCCTCTGGACTTCAATTGTCCTTCTGTTCTTTTATTTTTCCCTTTCGCGGCTGCCATGTTCTTTGAGAGCTCGTTGGGATCAAGTTCATGGCCTTCTGGGCTTCCTCCATGTGAATAGGGGTTCACTTTTGGAAGAATAAGAGTTCTATGTTAGGGTGTTGGGGCGGGGGGACATCAGGATTTTAGAGATGCTCAGGTGGGCGTGGCCACCGGAAGGTTGGGAACCACTGGTTTAGGGTGAAGCGCTCTCCCAGTGGCCGTGAACACCCTCCGTGTTGCTCCACGTGGTCTCTTTTTTTTGTGCCCAGAGCACAATTGCCCCCCAAAACTTCTTGATAGGCCGTCCACAAAGGTCAGCCTGCATCACCGAGTGCACATGGAGCATTCATAGATTTCTATTTACGCCATTTGCTGCTTCATGGCCTTCTGTAGACAACTCTCAGAGCCGTTACTATGCCAGAGGAGCTGCATTCCAGTAGTTTCTAGCCCATTCTTTCTGGAAAGCATTTTTATAGACTCATTAGTCAACCGGCCAGTCCTGGCAGAGGCGAGGTGTTTTCAGAAAATCTCACTTTTGATAAGCACAGGAGACAGGAAATGCCACCCATACGAGAGCAGCAGTGAGGGCGGCCGTATTCATTTCCTGTGGCTGCTGTGATAAATTACTACACAACCAGTGGCTTGAAAACAAGAGGAATCTCTTCTCTCACAGTTCTGGAGAAGTCCAAAGTCAAGGCGTCAGTAGTTACCCTTGCTCTGAGGACTCTAGAGGGGAGAATCCCTTCCATGTCCTTCTGATCGTGGGGAAGGGCACGCAATGAGAATAGAGCCGCCGTTGTTTAATAATTACTCGCCTTACTAACTGTAGATAAGAGTTTTCTTACAGCCAAAACCGGTTTGGCTCAATGGATAGAGCGTCGGCCTGCAAACTGAAAGGTCCCAGGTTCGATTCCGGTCAAGGGCATGTATCTTGGTTGCGGGCACATCCCCAGTAGGAGGTGTGCAGGAGGCGGCTGATTGATGACTCTCTCTCATCGATGTTTCAAACTCTCTATCCCTCTCCCTTCCTCTCTGTAAAAAAATCAATAAAATATATTTTTTTAAAAAGAGTTTTCTTACAGACCCTGGGAAACTGGAGGGTGAGACAAGGCTGTAAAAAGATAAGATGCCTGATGGGTCCATTGATCAGAAAAAAATATATACATTTTGAGAACAGACCAAGGACAGGACACGCTTTGGTTTGGTGGCTGTGCCCGGACCTTGACCCCCTCCAGGAGTCTGCCTCAGGGACACTGACCATTCTCCCGTCCCAAGCATGGGCTGAGCAGTTTATGACGCCATAGAAGATCAGCCACTTTGTTATCGGACTCTGAGCTGCTGAAGGCCGGACTGCAGATGCTCCCCTCCCCTTTCCCTGTTACACTTGCAGCTCACAGCTGCATCTAGCTATCTTCTCCCTTGTGTGTATACACTGAGTGGCCAGATGATGGTGATCTCTGAATGCATTATAATCTGGCCGCTCAGTGGACAGTGGTACCTCGAGAAACGAGTGCCCTAACATACGAGATTTTTGAGATACGAGCCGTCGAGCGAGTGATTTTTGCTTTGAAATACGAGCAACAGTTGAGATAGGAGTCATCACACGGTTGCACACAACCCGCCAGTTTACCATGACTGGAGCGTCTCATAGTTTCCCACACCTCAAGGTTACAGAACGAATTAAACTCGTATCTCGAGGTACCACTGTATATCCTATATAATAAAAGGCTAATAGACAAATTGTCCCCTTGACCAGGAGTTCGACCAGCAGGCAGCCTGGCCAACTGCCCACGTCCCCTACCCCTGGCCAGGCTGGCCAAACCCTACTACCCATGCACGAATGCATGCACCGGGCCAGATTATTATGTGTTCAGAGTTCATAATAATCTGGCCACTCAGTGTATAATCAGCCCACTGGCGAGAGGGTTCCAAGCAGAATTCCCAGAGTGGTAGACTGCTCTCCCCACACTGCTGGCGTTATTGGAATAAACATTCATATATGATTTGGTTCAGCCCTGTCTCTGCTTGGTTTGACTCAGTGGGGTGGCCTCGAATCCACTGTGCCCAGTTTCACTTCCAGCGCCGGTGGCTTCAGGCGTTCCGTGGCTTGTGACCGGGTCACTGCTCTCTGCCTCTGTGCCATAATCTCTTCGGTGCACACAATCTCCCAATGCTTCATATTCTTTAAGACAGTTGTTGGCTTTGGGGCCCAGCCACATAATCCAGTATGATTTCCTCATCTCAAGATCCTTAACTTAATCACATCTACAAAAACCCTTTTCTTTTTAGAAAAATATAAATAAATGTATTGGGGTGACATTGCTTCATATCATAAGTTCCAGGTAGAGAATTCTAGAACACGTCATCTGTATATTGCATTGTGTGCTCACCATCCAAGCTCTAGTCTTCCGTCACCATGTATTTGACCCTTTTTGCCCTCTTCATCCTCCCCCCTTGCCAATTAAGGTCACCTTCACTTGCTCTGAGGATTAGGACATGGACATATCTTGTTGGCGATTAACTGTCCCAGGTTTCCCAAGGCCGAGGGGTTTCCTAAGACAAGGGAATCTTAGTGCCAACATGGAGACTACTCGGTTACCCTACCTCTGAGGGACAGACCCCGGAAGACCTTTTGCAGAGTTGGGCAGTGGCTCACAGAGTGTGGTACCCAGACCAGGAGAAGAGCAGCTTAGAAATGCTTATCATTGAGCCCCATCCCAGACCCGCTGATGGAGAAACTCCGAGAGGGGGGAGGGTATCATCAATCTGTCTTCATAGTGTTCCAGGGGATTGTCATAGAAACCAAAATCTGAGAACCACCGGAGTAAGGTCTGAGTCTTGGCCCAAAGAGAATAAAAGTTGGACAAAGAAAACACCCCCGGGAGCTGGGGCTGGGCGCTGAGAGCACCTGGGAGGCACACGGGAGGCTCTGTAAGAGCAGGGCTGCCCACGCCCCATCATTGGTTCAGGGCAAAGCCCAAATGCTGTTTTCTCAAAGCTCCCCAGGTGACCATGGCGCGATCCAGGGCCCAGAGCCTAAACCGCAGACTTCATCCAGGGGCAGCAGAATGTGTGGGTGAGCGAAAGTGGGCTGCAGGAGAGCGCTGCCTCGCTCCTTTGTGCACCGAGGCACAGAATTAACAAGCCTGTATGTACTTCGTTTCCACTTCAAAAGAATGAAAGACCCTGTTTCTTTGGTCTCGCTGCAGATGGACGCTAACATGTAATTTCAGAGTAATTGGGGAAACAGGAATAGGTGAATAGTTTAGGGGTGAATGGAAACAAGGTCCCAAATTAAAGCAGAATAAGGAAATGATTCACTGGGGAAGAAGAGCATGAATACTGGATCTTTCATGGAGGGAGAGGCTGTTTCCCACGCTTGGTGATGGGGGACCACCCACAATCCACAGCGGGTTGATAGCAGGCTCCCTGCACTCATGTGTCTAGCAATATTTGGGCGACCGTCTTTTTTCCCCTCCACATAATCTAAAATCAAAGGGGATTGCCCTCAGGGCTGTCTCATGTGGAACACTGAAAAACAGGTTGCTGGTGATGGTGGTTTAGTAGCCAGTCCATAGAAGCCATGGGTATAAATAAGATCGTTCTGGAGAGAAGAAATGAAAACTGAGTTTAGAGCCTGAAGCTAGTCCTCCATTTGTTGGGGTGTAAGAGGAAGAGAAAGACCTAGGAGAGGGGAGAGGGGAAGCCAGTGGGGAGAGAGAGCAGCGACAGGAGGACAGAGAAGCGTGGGATGATCTCGGAGTGTCTGCAAGTCGAGATTACTCTCAGGGACACGTGGAAGGATGCAGGTGAGGGCCGGCCCACAGATGCCGGGCAGGGGAGGGCGTTCGAGAGGTGCAGACAGCTTTTAACCAGAAACTTGGCTGTGAAGGGAAGGTGAGGCGTCTTAGGAAATACCAGGGTGGTAGGATGATTTTGTTTTTAAAGACTTATTTTCCAGATTTTTATTCTCTTTGGGCCAAGACTCAAATCTTACTCTAGTGGTTCTCAAATTGTAGAGAAAATGTTTTGTTTTGTTTTTCATTTTTAACAGGGGAAAAGGAGGCTAGGATGAAGGAGAAACTAGAAACTCAAGAACAAGAATAAAAATGGGGAGTGCCTTTCCTAAAGAGACCGCCCCCACACAGGGACAATGCTGCACCTTCCCATGAAAGAGATGTTCCTTCAGGAACAGGGGCAGGAGCAGAGCTGGGGCTAAGAAACAGTGTCCCTGAGAGGGTGGCCTGGGACTTAGGTCGTGTGGGAGGTGAGACCTTTATGTGAAGATGGGAAATGGGATAGTCCACTAAGAGTCTAGGGAACAACTGACGGTAGAATTGGGTTTAAGGAGCATTGAAAGGTGCAGCTGCTGTGGAAAAGCAACAAAGTGGACTCTGGAAGAGGAAGTTATCCCCAGGGAGGTGGGGCTGAGCTTGGAGCTCAGGGGAGCACTGGGGAGAGGGGTGTTACCATAAACAGGAGCCTTGACTGCAAGTCTGGGCAAGGGCATTACATCCTGAGCTATCCACCCACCTCAACCTGGGAGAAGGCTGAAGCTAATGCTCAGGAGAGACTAACACAGAGGCAGAGTATATAGAGCTGATGTCATGGCACAGACCAGAACACAAGAAAACTAAAGTTTACATCCTCAAGGGTGAGACCCCGGGCCCCTTTTCTCCTCAGTGTGGAGCATACGGGCTTCCTTATTCTTATTCTACTCACTCACACGAGGAGATTAGAGGGTTTCTCTGCAGCTTGACAATGACCTTTGCGTAGCAATGAAAAGACCGAGCCGCCAGCCAACAAGCTGTGCCAATAGATGATCTTTAATGCACATGGAATATGAACTGGCAGCCAAGGACCAACAGACATTTGGCAAAAGCATCTAGCAGCACAGGGTTTCCCAAGCTCTATTAACATTCGGGGCTGGATGATTCCTTTCTGGGGTGGGGGGTATTCTGTGCTTTGAAAGATGCTTAGCAACCCTCCCTGGCCTCTACCCACTCCAGCGGTGACAACCCAAAATATCTCCTGGCATTACCAAATATAAAATCCGCCTTCTCCGCCTCCTTTGCCCACCTGCCCCGTTGAGAATCACTGATCTAGCATGAAAGGAAGGACAAATTCTAAAACAAACAAATAAGGAAAAGGAAACAAGGGTGATACAAGGATAACAATAGATCTTTGGGGAGGGACTGCAATTAATATCCTGGTGGATGCTGTTTTAATAAAGTAAGAATAGACTGTTATTGAAAGCAATTACTTTCAATCAACAAAAAGATCTTTGGAAACTAGAAATGTGAGATCAAAATAGAAAATACAATAAAAGTATTGAAAGGTAAAATTGAAAAAAAAAATCTTTCAGCTAAAAACACACAATTAAAGAGAAATGAGAAATAAGAGAGAAAACTAAACAAAATGAACAGTTCATTCCAGAAAGCCAACATGGAAACAATAAATGTTTTAGAAAGTGAATGATTTTCAGAGAAGAATGGAGTGGAATAATTACCAAGTAAATAATTTGAGAAAATTTCCGTGAACTGAAGGGCATGAGACTCCAATTGGAAAGTTTGCTTTAAACATTTGGTCCAAAAGGATAAAAGAAATTTACTTCAAACCACATCACTGTAAATTTTCAGGAAACTGGGATAAAAAGAAAAAACAAAAGGGCACATACAAAAGGTTGGATCTTAGAATGTTATGTGTTTTCTCTTCATTAAAATGGAGCCAACAGCATAATAAAGAACACCTTCAAAAAGCTTAAGAAAAAATACCAGGTGTTGACAAGGATGTGGAATTAGTGCACCTCCCTTACATTGCAAGGAGAAAAACAAAATGACACAGCCTCCTTAGAAATCATTTCTTATAAATCTAAACATAAACTTACCATATAACCTGCAAATCCCACACACTCATAGAGAAAGAAATGAAACAAAAACACACAAAGATTTTTATGTCCAAACAAAGATTTGTCTGTAAATGTTTATTGCAGAATTATTAAGATTCCAAAACTGATACCAGCAAAATATTCATCAGTTAACGATGGAAAAATGCAGTATATTCATACTATGAGATACTTTTCAGCCAAAAAAAGGAACAAGATAGTAATACATATAATGATATGGAAAACCTCTAAAACATTATAGTGAGTAAAAAGGACAAACACAAGAGTCTAAGAACTGTATGATTCTATTTATATGAAGTTTTGGAAAAGGAAAAAATACAAATCAGATATTGGTAGCCTGAGAATTAACTGGAGAGGAGCAATCTTTTAGAGTAATAGAAATGTTTTACATATTATAGTAGTAGTGACAGAATTATATATAATTACCAAAATCCTAAAATTATATACTTTCAATGAATTAATGTTTATTGGCTGTAAATAATGAATCTGTAAAGCCAGAGGAGAAAATAATATAAGAAATCTGAAAATACTTATGCATAGCCTAGAATTTTATACCTAGCCAAGCTATCGTTCAAATGTCAGCGTTAAGAAAAATACATCTTCAAAAATGCGCTGTCTCAAAAAATACAACTTCCAGAAGCTCCCTTTCAGTGGAAACCCAAAGACATATTCCATCAACATGAAAGTTAACTAAGAAGGAGGAACATACAACATCCAGAAGACAGGAAATCCCCACACAGCAGAAAGGTGAAGTGACTGCCTAAGGGATAGGGAGGTAGACAGTCCAGGGTGAACACTGTGCTGCAATCATTTGGAGCAAGAGGAAGGAGGACTTTGTCAGAAACAAATACTAATGAAGGAAACCACAGACAATTTGAGGTATTTGAATATATTGAGGACCAGATATACTTCCTGTGGAAAGTATAAGGTTAAAATAGTGGGTAAGTACATAAGACCTAAGCAAAGAAAAATTAGACAATTATTAATTCTAAGGAAAGAAAATATAGTAACAGCACATTAAATGCCTCAGCTCTGGATTAGAGTATCATGGACATAATGAAAATACCACAACTGATTGCAACAGAATTATATTGATGGAATAGGAGAAGGGAAAGATCAAGCAGGAGATAAATCTTCATACTCCATTTAGAAAATCCATACATAACTTAAAAAACTGAAGGATTAAGAGTTGTACTGTATAAGCATGCTTTAGAAACATGGTCATACATGCTCAAAGAAACATCTGAAAAAGCTGAAAGATGTTTCCTTTCGGAAACACAGCCTGGATTTGGGAAGGGATGGGGGGCAGAGCATCACTGTCTTTTTCTAAGCCTTGTGAAACTACGTAATACTTTTAAAAAGAAATTTTAGCCAAAAACATACAGACATTGCATCGAGAGGGGAGGGTAATGTGGATGTACTCTGATAAGTGGTTGTGATGAAGGCAGAGCTGGAAAAAAATGAAGGTAAAATGGAGATATTGGAAGGGATGGAGAGAAAGGTTTGAGACATAGGTCCTGTGTCTGTGGATAAAGAGCAAGGTCAATAAATAATGGCGGTTGCCGAGAAGTGGAAGGAATTAATGGAGGTGGCAAAGGGATTCGGCACACAGGTCAGCACATTTTGTTTGGAAAGCCGTCTTCATCACTTTTCTGTTCCTTTATAGGTCAAGTCCCTAAACACCTCATTTTATTTCTCAAATAAAACGTTCCTTTTGTTCTACTCTGCATAATTTTATCAATAGAGTTAAGAGTCATAATAGTGAAGGACAGCTATGAAGGCGATAGCTGTAGCACTTCCATCTTCAAGTGAGATGCTCATCTTTAAACACACTGGTCGATGCTTCCAGACTAAGACTACTGCACTTTTGATGAACATGATTAGGGAAACAAAACCTAAATCACTACCTAAATGCCAAGACTTCCAAGAACTGCAAAAGCAGAGAGAGGCTAAGAAGCCTGAAGGCTAGAATGTTACTAATAACTACATACAGATTCAAAATGGAGCTCATCATCATGTCAGGGCAAAACAAGGTAAAACGTGAGAATACTTGTAACAACACCTGGCACAACATGGTGCTCAGTACTCCTGTCCACAGTAATGATAATGGTACAGTGGTACCTTGAGATAGGAGTTTAATTAATTCTGTAACCTTGAAGCGTGGGAAACTATGAGATGCTCCAGTCATGGTAAACTGGTGGGTCGTGTGCAGCCGGCCGATCCGAGCGATGACTCCTATCTCAACTGTTGCTCGTATTTCAAAGCAAAAATCGCTCGCTCGACGGCTCGTATCTCAACAATCTCGTATGTTAGGGCACTTGTATCTCGAGGTACCACTGTATTCATGATGGTGGTGGGATGGTAGTGGTGGTGGTAAGTAGGGTGGGGCAGTGTTGGTGGTGATGGTGAGAACAGTAGTGTTGGTGTTGGCAGTGTTAATGGTGGTAACTGGCATGGTAAGAAATGGTTATGAAGCTGCAAAAACTTACCTTCCACTCACCTATGGAGTCTGCTTCTTTTTTCTGACCAATGGCTTCTGCCTCTTTCATAGGCCGGAGTTCAATCAAGTAGCCTTCTCTAACCCTGAGGAAGGATAAGGAATATAGACTGGATATGCTTCCAAGACAAGGAGAAGGCAGGCTGACAAACTGCCGGCATCTCTGCCAGAGTGGCCATCTGCAACCTGGCCTGGCCTGCACCCACCTCCCCAAGCTTTGATGCCAAGCACACCACTCCACACTCCCCAGTCGTTTCCCAAATTTGGAAGAGCTGCTATTTTTCCAGCAAAGTGTCTTCTTGCCCCCGTGGCTGCCCCTCCTGGAATTCCCCTTTCTTTCCCTGTCTCCACATGTCCAAGTTCTATGCTTTCTTCAAGACCCATACTCTCCGTGAAGTATCTCTTAGTTGGAATTGATCTCACTCCCTTCCCGTTTTTCATCTATCTATCCATCTGCCAAAGAATTTGTTACTTTTACTCCATTTGTGGGCATGTCTCCCAACTCCATTAAAAAGCAATTTTCTTGCAGACGGATGGTCACATTGCCTAACCCAGGTGGACACACGGACTATTTGTGCCAACTGCATCCTTCATTCTGGGTCCCTGTAAAATTGGTACCACGTTTTGTATCCGGCAGGTGCAAAGTTAACTGGTGCCAAATCACGCCTTAAGATGCCCCCTCCATGGGCTGAGCACAGCTCTCCGGCTGTTATACTGAGGGGTTACATCTGCAGACACTGAGAGCAGGTCTCAGAGAGCTTTCAGCGGGCATGGCTGTCCCCCAACTCTGCGCTTGTCAAGGGCATGGTGAGAACTGTCTTCTCTCACCACAAAACCAAGCTAGAGAAAAATTGCTTTCTTTTCTAATTTGTTACCTTTTTCTTTTCCCTTCCTGCCTCTCTCTCCCCTTTTTATTATTATTATTATTATTATTATTATTATTATTATTATTTTCTTCCTTCTTCTTATGCTTCCTCCCACTTCAGTCCTCTCCTGGACTTCATTTCTTTAAAAGTGCTTTTCTTGCTCTGCTCTGTGGACAAGGCCGATTTGGATCAATAACCCGTGATGAGGTACAAGCATCCTCTGGTAACTCCTCTGGGCCGCCGCCTGCCAGCAGAAAGTTTTCCACAGCAGAGGGTCAGCGGGAACCCTGCTGCCCTCCTCCCCGGGCGAGGGAATCCAAGGACTTCTTGCTCACAAAGTGCTGTGCTGCTCTCTTCCGACCAGGCGGTTTGGATCCTCTTCAAAGAGGCTGGCAAGTGATGCTTGCAGCTTGAGGTAGATTACGCTCCAGCTGACCTGCCTGGAAATGCAGGTCCGGGAGCAGGCGAAGTAGAGATGACTTTGCAGCATCCTCTCACTCAGAGTCAATGGTGCTGCACACCCGCACCTCGGCAGACCAGCTCGTCACCAGTGACTTCCATCACGTGGGACATCGGCGTTGGCCATCCTGCCCGTTGGAGTCATCGGGTTGCTGGGCTAGACAGTAAGAACTTGGGCTGTTTTACCGGTGTCCATGAAGGTGACCTGGGACAGGTCATTGTGGAGGAAAGGAGGCTGACCCTTTGCGGAGCAAAGGGAAGAATGTTCCAGAGGAAGGCAGGGCTCTGCTTCAGGCAGGTTGGTCCTTGCGATGAAGGGAAGGTCTGAGAGCAGGCTGCGGCCTGTGAGAAAGGGTGCTAGCTCGGTCCCACCAGGACCAATAGCCAGGAGTCCGTCCAGTGAGAAGCCTCATCCCACAGCAGCTAAAGGCACTGGCTCTGAAAACAATCTGCCCGGTGACAGCAGCGGTTCCGCCCTTGATAAATGACCTTGGTTTTGAAATCGTTTATAATGAGTTGAGTTTCCTCTGTTGACTTATCTGAAAGCTGAAGCACTCAGAGTATCTACCTCGGAGGTTTCTTGCGAGGATGAAAGTTATGAAAATGAGATCATCCTTGCAACGTCCTTCGCAGGGCAGCTGGCACAGCGTAAGTGCTTCTTGAGCATCACCAACATCGGAGACTGGCCAGCTGCCCACCATGTCTATTTCCTCCCGCGGAGCAAACAGGAAGACATTTCCCAGGCTCCCTTGCAATGACGGCTGTGTGTGATCAGTTCCGGCCAGTGGAATGTGGGCGCACTCGTGTGCTGCTCCAGGACTGACAATGACACAAACCATGTACAGTTGAATAGACCCCCCAAAGGGACGTGTTCACATCCGAATCCCCGGGGTCTGTGACAGAGACTCCATCTTGGAGGAGAAGAAAAAAAGAGTCTTTGCAGAGGAAGTTAAGTCGAGATCTCTAAATGACACAATCCTGGGTTTCGGATGGGTCCTAAGTCAGGTGACAGATGTCCCCATGACGGGAAGAAAGAGAGAAGACACAGATCCACCGAGAAGAGGGCCAAGGGAATATGGGGACAGAGTTTAGAGCTGTGTGTCTGCACGCCAAGGAGACTCAGGACTGCAGGAGCACAGACAGCGGAAGAGAGACATGGAACAAATTCCCCCTCTGTATCTCCAGAAAGAACCTACCCTGCTAACACCTTCGCTGTGGACTTCAGCCTCCAGAAAGGTGAGACAATAAATCTCTGTTTTAAGCCACGCAGGACTGAGTCCATCAGGTGAAGCGTCCACTTTAAAGCAAGATAACGATGATATAATCTTCTGGAAGACACCCTTCCTTGTCTGATTGCCCATTAAGAGAGCTGGGGAGGGGGGAGTAGTCTGGGGCTTAGAAACTAGAGGAAAAGAGGAGAGACAGGACTCGGGAAATTGTGATGGAGCCACAGCGCAGTCTCACCCCAAATGGAACTGGTTTTACTGGAAATAGTTCTTCATGAATCACATGGGTGCTGAAGGACAGGTTCAGTTCTGGGCAGACCACAGCCTCAAGGTTGCCCATAGCCAGACCCCTGAGAGCTTCTGTCCACCAGAGAAATACAGTGGTACCTCGAGATATGAGTTTAATTCCTTCCGTAACCTTGAGGCGTGGGAAACTAGGAGACGCTCGAGTCGCAGTAAACTGGTGGGTCGTGTGCAGCCGGCCGATGCGCGATGACTCCTGTCTCAAATGTTGCTCGTATTTCAAAGCAAAAATCGCTCACTCAACAGCTCGTACCTCAAAAATCTTGTATGTTAGGGCACTCGTATCTCGAGGTACCACTGAATTGTCACCAGGTGTCAAGGAGCCTCCTGGGAAGCCGGTCCCCCTCGGGCAGAGAGCCTGAGGTAACTGAGACAGGACCAAGCTCAGGGAGCTGTTTCTGGCCGGACCTGTGTGAGAACTCCACCCCTGTTTATCCCGAGAGGCATAGGCAGATCCCAGAGATCCGAGCGCCGAGTCACCAGCGATCGATGAAGAAAGCAGCGCCCCTGGAGCGATATGAAACTCCTGTTCTGCTAATGAGGACAAAAGAGAGAGAGGCTGCCGGAGTCAGTCCCAAGGAAGCAGGAGGGAGGGTTTTGTGGCTGACGTTCCTGTGATGAAGGAGGTGAGGTTGAGGCGGAAACTCGTGATCTTGTTATGGACATGGTAACCTGGAATGTCCTTCCTCCTCCCGCCCGCCCTCAGGTCCTGGAAGCGTCTGGCTTCCCAGCCTGCCTGGAGACCTCTTCGTATCTCAAGGACCCCCTGGCTTTCTCAAAAACACCAGCTCCACCGGGCCAGGTCTTGCCCTGCTCTTTCAGGATCTCATTTCCTTCTCGTATATTCACTTATTTTCATTTACTTATTTTTATTAATTTCAGAGAGAGGAAGGGAGAGGGAGAGAGAGAGAGAAACATCATTGATGATAGAGAATCATCAATAGGTTGCCTCTGGCTTGCCTCCTTGTCGGAAACCACACATTGTTCTCACTAAATGGATGTAAACAGGAAACCAGAAGGCTGGTCAACCTGAACTGCTCTGAAAGGTCAGAGCTAATTACTCTCTGTTTAGCTGAAAACATTGTTGGCTGAAGCAGCCTCTACCTGTTTGTCTCATGTTAATTTCTGTTTTGTTCTTTCCTGCCTAAAGGCTAGGGGTGTGTCCCAAAGCCTTAATAAAAGGGAGAAAAAGGCCAGAGCAAGCGGCAGTCCTTTCCACTAGAGGAAGGCTCCTGCCTGGCCCCCCAATATCTCCAAATTAATGTTTTCTAGTCTCTCATTTCATTTGCGTGCGGCCTCCTTCAGAACCTGAACCCTGAACCGGGAACCCTGAACCATGCAGTACATGGAAAGAGGTTCCCACACCTCCTACTGGGGATGGAGAACCTGAACCCTGAACCGGGAACCCTGAACCATGCAGTACATGGAAAGAGGTTCCCACACCTCCTACTGGGGATCGAGCCCACAATCCAGGCATGTGCCCTAACCCCATGACCTCCTGGTTCATGGGTCAGTCCTCAACTATGGAGCCACACCGGCCAGGCTCATATGCTTAACATCTTGAATCTTCCCTCGGAATGAGCCTTGCAGGGGAAAGAGAGGGCATGCCTCTAGCGTTTTTGTTTCTATAGGACTAAGCCAGAGCCTGAGCTAAGCAGATTGGTTCCACCATCCGCCTCCCCCCAAAACCCAACCCTAACCCACCCCCTTTCCCTTCACCCTTACAAGCGAGGTCTTCCCCCAAGGAAAGGGAGATAACAACGCTTGGTGGAGAAAAACGGAGTCGATTCTTACCCAATTTCCTACGAAGAGGCAGATTCCTTACTAAAAGAAAGTTGTGAAAAATATGGTGTAAACAAAGCATATGGCCCATATGGCGCAGAATCCTGGGAACCTGGAGTTTAGCTAGAACTGCCCACACGTCTCCCTGGCCATATGTTTTGGGGGGGTAGGTTCCCCCCCGGAGCAAACTTTGAGGCAAGGATTGAAATGGAAGAGGTTCATCCGGGAGGTTCTCCAAGGAAGCAAGGGAAAGGAGTGGGGACAGGACACGAAGGGAGCAAAGCCAACAGGAGTGCGTCCCTGAGCGGGTAGGTGTGCCCACTCAGGGCTGCCCCTCGCCCCCTAGGGAGCCGTGGGAGGCAGGAGGGAAGGGCTTCGGAGCAGAGACCGGTGGATGGCTAATTCCCATCAACCCCAGCGCGTTGAGCTGCAGTGGCCCTCCACGCTCCCAGAAGCCCGAATGCAGCTGGAGAAGTCCTTGTGGGAGGGGGCTGTGGCAGGAGCGGGGGTGCCCAGTGTGGGCCAGGAGGGCCCGGAGGGAGAGCATGGGCATCCCTGCGCTATGAGCGGAGAGGACAGGTGTCGGCTATCTGGGGAACGTGGGCCATAGCCGTGGTCCTGTCCCTACGTCAGGCCGCAGAAGAGGCTCATGAGCCAGACTGTGCACCGCCCTTCTGCAGCCATCCCCCCCCGGCCATCCGCCCTGCGCCCTCTTCCTGGAACTGGAGAGAGGACACCTGGGGACCACTCTCACCCAGGAAGGCAGCGGCAGGACCTAAGGGAAGTGGGGTGCACAGGTAGAAGGGACGCTGGTCCTGATCCCGGCAGCTGCTCGGGGCCCTGGCAGTGCCTCATCCAGGCTGTCTCAGGCCGCACAGCCTCCTGGGGGCCACTGCCAGTTGGGGGGCTGGTTAACGCTGCTGAGCTTCCATCCTGACCGCCCAGCCTCCTTCCCTCCGCTCTTCGGAGGTTTGGACGAAAATAGCTGCGCAGTGACCCTCCGTTTCTGTGCAGCTGATCTCCCGGCTGTTTCCAATCCCAGGGAACATTCACAAAGGCTGTGGCACCTGGCTGGGCTGGGCATGCGGGCCTGCCCCTCAGGGCTCCGATGGGAAGTGGGGGGGAGGTACCTGGGCCTGGCTGGTGGGTCACTTCTTCAGGTGACACTCTGGCCCTGAGAACTCTGGGCCAGCGCTGGCCACAGGGCCCTGGACACCCCACTCTGCCTCTCGGAGCGTGGCTGGTTTATAAGACGCAGGACGGACGGATCGCTATGGCGACGTGCAGCTGAGGGCTGGTTGATTTATGAACAGGAGACACCTAAGTGGCTGCAGAGAGGGGAGAGCACCCAGAAATGAGAGCCGGATGGAGAGCCGGCCTCTCAGCGGGGAGCCACACAGGCCTGTGTTCTGTGACCAACGATATAAACGAGCCACATCCAGGAGGAGCGGGAGCGCCATCCCAGAGGAAGGGGCAGGCGTCCGACGTGGCTGTCAGAACGGGGCAAAGCAGCCTTCGGGCTGAGCTTAAGCGCCCCGTGCTCCGAAGACGACTGCAGAGATGACAAGGGGGCAGAGGTGATGGGTGCTGGGCTGGTGAGTCCCAGCCTGACAATTAAGAGCATCGTTTAGAATTAGCGTCAGTGTGCTGCTCCTCGAACCAATCGAAGTGTCTGCTCTCTGCGGATGGAACGGATGGAACGGCCCCTTCACTTCCTCATCAATACCCACCCCCCCCCTCCCCGACCCGCGCCTTTGCCTCCTAAAGGAGAGCTGCTTGAGCCTCTGCCTGAATCCGTGATGGCCGAAAAGCTCTTCTTGTGGATCTCAGCTCGATGCTTGTTCGCCTTTCCCTTTGAAAGTCCTCTTTCTTTTTCAGGTTAATAGTCCCATTTAGACCAGTGGTTCTCAACCTTCCTAAGGCCGCGACCCTTGCATACAGTTCTTCATGCGGTGGTGACCCCCAACCAGGAAATGTTGCTACTGTGATGCATCGTGATGTCAATATCTGCATTTTCCGATGGTCTTAGGCGACCCCTGTGAAAGGGTCGTTCGACCCCCAAAGGGGTCGCGACCCACCAGTTGAGAACCGCTGGTTTAGACTCACTCAGTCCCAAAAGCTGCGCTCCGCCACCCCCTGACCGCACCTGGAGCGGCCTCAGCATCACATGCTCCCTGAGCAGGGGATCAGATGAATAAAGCATCTCTCGTTTCCTGC
Organism: Lasiurus borealis; assembly: GCA_004026805.1. Taxonomy (NCBI): domain Eukaryota; kingdom Metazoa; phylum Chordata; class Mammalia; order Chiroptera; family Vespertilionidae; genus Lasiurus; species Lasiurus borealis. The sequence continues at coordinate 60,665 of PVJN01008339.1, forward strand.
TTTACCCCGTCCTTCTCCAGCAGGAGGATGGCCAGGCATGCCTCCCTCTGCAGGGCAGGAGGTGTGGGGGGCGGGGAAACAGACCGCAGTGTGGGGCCCGGCGGCCGTGGGGACCTTGCCAACGGTGCAGAGCCTGCCTCGCTCCCTCTGCTCACAGCTCTGCAGCAGCGAGGCCGTGTCCGCGGCCGCTCCGCCCAGCGGCTTGGCTCAGTGCCCCGCGCTGCAGCGGCTGCTGGCCGGGGTGCAGTCACATCGCACAGAAGAGCCTGAGCGACACCTGAACCGTGGGGAACGCTCCATGGCCGCGCGCCTCGATGCGAGGGGCCTGCCCACAGCTGCCCACACCGCCACGCTACCCTCTGGCCTCAGCCGTCAACACCTCCCTGGGTGAGGGGGCCCCACCGAGACGGTGGGTGCGAGGGTGTTGTGTGACTTCCACCCCCACTGGTGACACAGCGATCAGCCAGTCATCTTTCTAGGGTTTTCGACACCAACGGATTGCTTCACCAGCCTGCTTGTGCATCTGCACTGTCTTATGGGGATGGCAAATCTGTGGTCCTCCTCCACTGTGTGAGAGGTCTCGCCGTTAGCGTGGGTGATGCTTTAACCCAGCACAGCAGCTGCGTTTCAAGAGCCCACCAAGTGCCAAGTAAGGCATGAGAGACATGTACAGTGGTACGTCGAGATACGAGTTTAATTCATTCCGTCACCTTGAGGCGTGGGAAACCATGAGAGGCTCGAGTCGCGGTAAACTGGTGGGTTGTGTGCAGCCAGCCGATCCGCGGGATGACTCCTATCTCATATGTCGCTCGTATTTCAAAGCAAAAATAACTCGTATCTCAAAAATCTCATATGTTAGGGCACTCGTATCTCGAGGTACCACTGTACAGAAAATACCACTGTGTATGAGTTGCCTGCAGCTGCTGTAACAAACTACCACAACCGAGCAAAGTCAACAACACACACTTCCTGTGACTCTTCCAGAGGGGTCGGGAGTCCACATGGAGGTCTATAGACTCAGATCCAGGTGGGCGGGGCTTGAGTTCCTTCGGAGGCTCCCCAGAGAACGTGTTTCCTTGCCTGTTCCAGCTGCTAGAGGTGTCTGCTCTCCTTGGCTCATGGCCTCATCCTCCATCCTCAGAGAACCTCACTCCAACCTTTACTTCTGGAGTCATTTGCCTTCTGTCTTCCTCTCCTGAGGACCCTGTGACTACACCGGGCTCACCCCGACCACAGAAGAGTCTCCCTGTCTCAAGACCCTTCACATCATCATATCCACAAAGTCCTTTCAGTCGTGTAAGATAACATTGTCTCAGATTCCAGAGGTTAGACTGTGCACAGCTTTAAGGGCCATTATTCTATCTACCACCATCTTTGTTAGAATTCAGAGGCAAGAAGACCCCCCCCCAAGAATGGGGGAGGCACGCTGGGGGTCACTGAAGATGGTAGACCCCTTCCAGTGCCCTCTGGGGATAAGAAATGTTGTTAAGTTACAAGACACATTGGAATTGAATGCCTCGTCCTGGGTGATGTAGGTGTCAAAACTGTGGGCTCCAAAACAGGTGTGGCTCGGTGGATGGAGCCCCGGCCTGCAGACTGAAGGGTCCCAGGTTCGATTCAGGTCAAGGGCATGTATCCTGGTTGCGGGCACATCCCCGGTAGGGGATGTGCAGGAGGCAGCTGATCAATGTCTCTTTCTCATCGATGTTTCTAACTCTCTATCCCTCTCCCTTCCTCTCTGTAAAAAATCAATAAAATATATTAAAAAGAAAAAACAAAACAAAACTGGGCTCTCAGACCCAGGTCATAAATTCCACCTCCTCCTTCACTAGCTGCACAACCATGAGCAGGTATTTATCCTCTTTGATCCTTTTTTTTTTCTTCTCATCTGTAAAATGGGGATTAAAGTAGCTACTTTATAAGATGGTTAAGATTAAATGAAATAATACACATAAACTACTCAGCAGCTGGTTCACCCTGACACACCGAACAGGCTCCATTCTCTCCCTGCCATCCTGAGGACTTCTGATAGCCCCACTTCACAGAGGCCAGAAGAAGGTGCGGTTCTTGCACAGGACATCGCCAGCAGTGGCAACTCAATCAGGCCCAAGCTGGGCTCTGCCCACCACAGAGGGGTCCAGTGAGGTCTGTTCCCCCAGGAAGGGAAGCACAGCCACATAGAAATGAGAATGGTTAGTTTGGGGGGTTCAAAATCTCCATGTCTTAGGTCGATTCTACAGGGCCAGGAGCAGAGAGGACAGTTCTATGGTTCCACTTTGGACAATTATCTAGTGGTTTTCTCCACAGAGCCTGCTACGGCCCCTCCCCAACCCCATTTTCACCCCTGCTCTGTGGACCCGTACCTCCATGCGAGGCCACATAAAGCAGCATTTCATTCATCCTTCAATTCTTTTTTTTTTAATTATTTTATTGATTTTTTTTACAGAGAGGAAGGGAGAGGAATAGAGAGTTAGAAACATCCATGAGAGAGAAACATCCATCAGCTGCCTCCTGCAGACCCCCCACCGGGGATGCGCCCGCAACCAAGGCACATGCCCTTGACTGGAATCGAACCTGGGACCCTTCAGTCCGCAGGCCGATGCTCTATCCACTGAGCCAAATCGGTTTCAATTACTAGTTTTCAAAAGAACAAACGACCTCCAAAAGGGCAATATGAGGGATTCTTTGGACACAGAGCTAACGCTAAAGCAACAGCTGAGAGGAAGTGGGGATGGGCAGTGGGTACCAGTTTGAGCCATGCAGTAGACCAGCGGGGCAGTGAACTGAGTCCCAGGTGTTCTCCAGTCTGATCACACCATAGCATATGACAACAGAAGCCCTGTTCCTGCAGAGGTGGGTGCTGTGGGCTGGATGTCCCCCGGAAATTCACATGGTGAAGCCCTAACTCCTAATGCAAGGGTATGAGGAGACGAGGCCTTTGGGAGGTGGCTGGGTTTAGATGAGGTCATGAGGGTGGGGACCCCCAGGATGGGATTGGTGCCCTTATGACAAAAAGAGGCACCAGAGCTCGCTCTTTCCACCACGAGGACACAGCAAGAAGGAGGCTCTCTGCCCACCAGGAAGAGAGCCCTCATAGGAACCACATTTGCAAATCCCTTCCTCTTGGACGACCAGCCTGCAGCACGGTGAGAAATAACTGCCTCTTGTGTAATCCCCTCCGTCTATGGGATTTTGTCAGAGCAGCCTGAGCTGACAAGATACTGGACACAGAAGACTGACCACGGCACCTCCCCTCAATGACTGCTTCCATGAGTCTGTCGTTGCAATCAAGTGACTGATTCAGTCTAGGCTACCCTGTGTCTCTTATGGGCCCATATAGCTTGGAGCTCAAATCCTCATGCATCCTCCACATCTCTGTCCAAATGGGCTTTTACCACTTCCTATAAAAACAAAAGTTGTGGGGTGTTTTTTTTTTTTTGGCCACAATACCAGCCTTGGTCCCAATTCAGCAACTTCTTGCCAATTTAACTGGCCCATTTTCCATGACCATTGGGCCAGACTCACGAGAGAAGAATTCTAATGGGCTGAGTCACGCCGTGGGTCAGGTTTCTACCAGTGACCCCCCTGGGCCGTGGGTCAGGTTTCTACCAGTGACCCCCCCCTGGCTGTACCAAGAGGGGCAGAAGCCCATGGAACCCTGGGCTGGGCTGAGACCGGAGGAAGGGTGTTGATGATGGAGGCAATGACTGTCTTGATCACATCGGTCTTCCATTACTAATGGCTGCCAGCTATTAGACACCTACCCCAAGCCAGGCTCTCAGGCATTTAATCTCATTTTAATTCCTAACATTTTCCATGCATCTTGCCAAGTAGATGTTATCATCACCTTGGTGATAAGGAAACCAGCTTCTCAAGCTAAGATAACTTCCCTGCAAGTCTCTTGGCCGACTGGCGTATACGTCAAAGATGAATCCAGCACCCAGTCTCAGGTGTTGGGGTGCTCCCTGACTAAGTTGGGGTTGCAGAGCCTCATCCTCCAAGCTGGGATGTTCTGATAAAGGGTGTCTCTGGGTCTGCAAGTCTGAGTACCTCCTCCTCCTCCTGGGTTTTGCCTAGACACTTCTCCAGCAACCAGCCACACACCCTTGTTTACCTGGAACCCCCATCATCTTTCTGACGGGTCGCTGAGGAAGATCTAGCGGACCCTCCCAGCCTGGCCGAGCCTGCCTGAGCCGCCTCCCCTCTGTCCTGCCGCAGCACGAACCTCCCCCCATGTGAGCATCTGTTCACCGGGCCCCTTCCCCCGCACCTTGATGAGGGATGGCCGTGGCACCAAGCACATACGCATGGTAGGATGTAATAAATACGTGTGAAGCCCCGTTGAATGAGTGATGCTTCAAGTTGCGTGGGGGCAACCTGAGGGCGTTCCCTCCTTCCTTCTAGGGTGAACACTGCAGCCCCCTGGGAAGGAAGGGCCCTCCAAAGCCTGGAGCCAAGGCCACTCTGCCTCCCTCAGGGCGCTAAGAGCTCCTAGACTCAACACCCCCAAAGCCCAGGCAGAGGAGGCAGGTTAAAATCTTCCACTTGCTGTTGGCTGGAGTTCCACACCCTCATGAATCCAGCTGAGAGGTAAAAATTGAGACTCAAGAGACAGTCATTGCCTCCATCATTAACACCCTTCCTCTGGACTCAGCCCAGCCCAGGGTTCCATGGGCTTCTGCCCCTCTTGGTACAGCCAGGGGGGGTCACTGGTAGAAACCTGACCCACGGGGTGACTCAGCCCATCAGAATTCTTCTCTCATGAGTCTGGCCCAATGGTCATGGAAAATGGGCCAGTTAATTGGCAAGAGGTTGCTGAATTGGGACCAAGGCTGGTATTGTGGCAAAAACAAACAAACAAACAAACAAAAAAACCCCCACAACTTTTGCTCTTTTGGAAGTGGCAAAAGCCCATTTGGACAGAGATGCGGAGGATGCATGAGAGGATTTGAGCTCCAAGCTATATGGGCCCATAAGAGAC
>PVJN01008340.1:0-27319 GCA_004026805.1 Lasiurus borealis
TATGAACAACAAATACATATCTATCAACAAGTGAATCTAAAAATTAAGTGAATTAAAAATTTGATCAACAGAATAAACTGGTGAATATAATAGAATCAGGAGCACAGAAAGGGAGTGGACTGATAATTCTCAGGGGGAAAGGGGTGAGGGGTGTACAGGGAGAGACTGGACAAAAATCATACACCTATGGATGAGATCAGTGGGAGGGAGGTAAGGGCAAAGGGAAGGGTGGAAGCTGGATGGAGGGGGGCTATGGAGGGGAAAAAATAGAAACTAATGTAATAATCAGTAGACGACTAGATCAGAAAACTATGGTACATCTACACAATGGAATACTACCCTGCCATAAAAAAGAAGGAATTCTTACCATTTGCAGCAACCTGGATGGAACTAGAGAGTATTATGCTAAGTGTAATAAGCCAATGAATGAAAAATACCACATGATCCCACTCATTTATGGATAATAAAGAACATTATAAACTGAGGAGCAAAATGATAGATACAGAGGCAATAAAGTATCAAACAGACTGTCAAACTACAGTGAGAAGGTTAGGGAGAGGTGGGGCAGATAAAAGATCACCCAAAGGACTTGTATGCATGCAAATAAGCACAACCAATGGATACAAGACACAGGGGCATGCATGGGAATGAAGGGGAGGGGACAATGGGAAAATATGTACATGTGTAACACATTAGTAAAAACTAAAAATTAGCCAAAACCAGTTTGGCTCAGTGGATAGAGCGTCGGTCTGCGGACTGAAAGGTCCCAGGTTCGATTCCGGTTAAGGGCATGTACCTTGGTTGCAGGCACATCCCCAGTAGGGGGCATGCAAGAGGCAGCTGATCAATGTCTCTCTCTCATCGATGTTTCTAACTCTCTATCCCTCTCCATTCCTCTCTGTAAAAAATCAATAAAATATATTTAAAAAAATAAAAATTAAAAATATTTTGTTAAAAAAGAAAAATAATAATAAAATAAATAAACAGTTTTTTTCCTATATACTACAGTTCATTAACTTCTCAGTGACAAATGTTGGGGGTTTCATTTAAAGAAATTAAATGAAAACAGTAAATTGCTTTAAAAATAAATAAAACCAGACCACTAACTTACACCATACACAAAAATAAACTCAAAATGGATACAGGACTTAACTATAAGACAGGAAACTGTAAAAATACTAGAGGAATCCACAGGCAGAGAAATCTCAGACATATGCAGAAAGAACTTCTTCACCGATACTGCTCCTAGGGCAATGGAAACTAAAAAGGAAATAAACAAATGGGACTACATCAAAATAAAAAGCTTTTTTCACAGCAAAAGAAACCATCAACAAAACAAGAAAGCCCACTGTATGGGAGAATGTATTTGCAAATGCTATCAATGATAAAGGTTTAATCTCCAACATCTACAGGCAACTTATACAACTTAATAAAAGGACGATAAATGATCCAATAAAAAAATGGGCAACGGATCTAAATAGAATCTTTCCAAAAGAAGAGATACAAATCAAAACTACAATGCAATACCATCTCATACCTATCAGAATGGCAATCATCAGCAAATCAAAGAATGACAAATGCTGGTGAGGATGTGGAGAAAAAGGAACCTTCATTCACTGCTGGTGGGAATGCAGACTAGTGCAGTCACTATGGAGAACAGTTTGGAGTTTCCTCAAAAAACTAAAAATGGAGCTCCCATTTGACCCAGTAATGCCACTTCTAGGAATATATTCTAAGAAACTAGAAACAGTAATCAGAAAGTTTATATGCACCCTTATGTTCATAGCAGCACAATTCACCATAGCTAAGATTTGGAAACAGCCTAGGTGTTCGTCAGAAGATGACTGGATTAGAAAACTGGTGCATTATACAACAGAATACTACGCTGCTGTAAAAAAACAAAGAATTCTTACCATTTGCAGCAGCATGGATGGACCTGGAGAACATTATGTTAAGTGAAATAAGCCAGGAAATGAACTCACTCATTTATGGAGAATAAAGAATATTATAACCTGATGAATAAAAAGATAGATACAGAGGCAGTAAAGCACCAGACTGTCAAATTATAGTGGGAAGGTTGGGGAGTGTTGAGGAGGGAGGGAAATAGATCAACCAAAGGACTTGTATGCTTGCATATAAGCACACCAAAGGACATAAGACACTGGAGGGTAGCGGGTGGGATGAAAGCATGCCACTGGGGTTAGGAGAGGCTGAAGGAAGGTCAATGGGGGAAAAAAAGGAGATATATGTATTAATATATGTAATACTTTAAACAATAAAAATGTTTAAATAAATAAATAAAAGAAAGAAAGAAAAGGATATGAAAGGATTTAATCCCCTCCACTATGTAGAGGGCCCCTTGGGAAGGCATATGATCATTCTATATTGGTTCCTCTTACCCTTTTTGCCAAGAGGGACCCTCTTCTCACAATCCAATTGCCCACAGCTGTTGTGTGTGTTTTCTGTTCATGCTGAGGTTGAAGACTCATGGTGACTGGTACCATGGATCTGTCTCTCACCCAATGGTGTGAGCTGGGCCCTCCTGGAGAAGAAACCTGAGTTCCCCAAGATATGTTTTCAGTGCGGGGGCCCTGCCAGCAGGCCAGGGGATACTAAGGCAGATGCTGGATGTGGAGGCCACGGGAGCCTAGGCTACCAAGAAGACAGAACCTCACCTCACATCACCCTGTTGGCCCCGGAGGATGGATTGTTAGCCATAGATGGGTAAGATTCCTCAGGGAAGGAACAACCTAAGATAGGCACAGGCCCATAAGGAGAGAATTTGGGAGTCAACAGAGGTGGGGAATAGACCTCACCCCCCCCCCAACCTTGCAGGGCCCTGAAACCTCACCTCTTCTGAGGGCGGTCTCCTGCCCCCATGGCTACTTCGCTTCCTCGCCCAGCTCAGATCAGGACCCAGGTAACAGACAGAGACTTGGCCAACAGCAGCTGCCCTATATCTAAATCCAGCCTAGCATGAGGAATGCTCAGAGCTTACTCAAGAATGCAAATATGCCGAGACTGGTTTGGCTCAGTGGATAGAGCGTCGGCCTGCGGACTGAAGGATCCCAGGTTCGATTCCGGTCGGGGGCATGTACCTTACTTGCGGGCACATCTCCAGTGTGGGGCGTGCAGGAGGTGGCTGATTGATGTCTCTCTCTCATCGATGTTTCTGACTTTCTGTCCCTCTCCCTTCCTCTGTAAAAAATCAATAAAATATATTTTAAAAAAAAAGAATGCAAATAATTCTTTCCACTAATTTACAGGGTAAATCAAGATTGTTGTTAAAGTATTAAATTTAACAGTAAAATAGTAGTCAAGTTTTCAGATTAATTTAAATGGCTAATTGAAATAAGTTAATATTCAAGAAAATTTAATTGGACAAAAGCTATTCCTAAAGTATTAACTAAAATCTCTATTAGTAGTTCATCTCATGGTAAAATTGCTCAACATTCAATGAACTTAAAGTAGTCATATATTTACGCAAAAAAAAAAAATTAAAATTATCAAGACTGCATTATAAAATTTCCAAAAGCCTCCATTAATCAAAAAAAAGGGGGAGGGTAGTAGGGTATTATCATGTAAGGAAAAATATCCTAAAGTAAATTACAACTAGAAAATTTTTACTTTAGAAAATTAATTTTCACTTGTAATGCTAACAGCAAGACACTTATGAAAAACACACATGGTGTCAAAATAAGCCAAAGGAAAATCGTTTGAGCAAAAATAAAAAAGAATCCTAAGTCAAATTTATAGAAAAGATTCCTTTATTAATTTTTGGTTGAGAATGTGTTTATATGCTTTCAGAAAACAACTCCAAGACCAAGGGGATTTCTGCAACTGTGAGTAATTGACAGGATTGCTCCAGCCATGAAGATGAGAGGAGAAATAGTCCAGAGATGGAAGACCCTGACAACGCTTTGCCATACTAGCAGTCAGCAGCTGTGCATCGCTGCAGGTTGCCCAGGACCAAATCAGTGAGGGTCAGACCTGCATTACCACCATCCAAAATTGAAATATCATTGCTGACATGTACACATAAGAAACTGTTGGACATTAAAATTGGTACTCAAAAAAACCGTTGGCCCAGAAAGAAACTTATTACAGACTGATTATTTTGCCTCTCAGCATAACCATTATTGCTTATCTCATTTTTTGTTCTTATATGTTTATTTCTAGTTTGCAGATGCAAGAATTTTTTTAAAAAGAGAAACGGGGTGTGTAGGGAGGAGGGGCAAGGAAGAGGGATAGGGTGTCAGACACCGCTCATTGTCCTCTGATTGAGACATTGGTAGCTAAAGCAACTTCCACCTGTCAATCTTATGTAAATCCTTGCTGATTGGCTATTATTATTATTTTTTTTATTGATTTTTTACAGAGAGAGAAAGGGAGAGGGATAGAGAGTCAGAAACATCGATGAGAGAGAGACATCGATCAGCCGCCTCCTGCATGCCCCACACTGGAGATGTGCCTGCAAGCAAGGTACATGCCCCCGACCGGAATTGAACCCAGGACCCTTCAGTCAGCAGGCCGACGCTTTATCCACTGAGCCAAACCGGTCTCGGCTGATTGGCTATTATTGGAATTGCCTTCCTCTATGGGTGGATCCCAAAGCCTTAATAAAAGGGATAGTAAGGCCAAAGCGTTGTGTAGTCCTCCCCCTAGAGGTGGGCTCCCGCATGGCCCCCAATATTTCCAAATTAATACTTTTCTAGTCTCTTTCATTTGTGTGAAGCCTCCTTCAGAACCCGAACCCTGAACCATGCAGGATGTGAAAGGGGTTCCCACAACTCAGCCCATATTAATTTCCTAGTTCTGACTATTGCACTGTGGTTATGTAAGATATCAACATTAGGGGAGCTGGGTGAAGAATATATGGAAGCTCTCTGTATTATTTTTTCAATGTTTTTGTAAGTCTACAATTAATCCTATCTAATAAAAGAGTAATATGCAAATTGACTGTAACTCTACTATATTCACAAGCCACACCCACCAGCCATACCCACCAGTCAATCAGAGTGAGTATGCAAATTAACCCAACCAAGATAGCTACGGCCACAGAGAGCTTTCTGCAAACCCAGGACTCCGCTTAAGGCAACAAAGTTTCAATGGCTATGGAAGCAGAAGGCTTGGCTCTGCTCCAGGCTACAAAGATTCGATTGTAGAAGATAAGTCCCAGATACCAGGGCCTCTGTTTGGGTCACCCGGGGGGCGTTGCCAGCCTGTAAACCACCACAGGTCCCTCGCCCAGGCCAACCTATGCCCCAAGGGAATACCCACCCTGACTCAGTACACCCTTCAGGACAAACCACTTGGCCCCTACCTGTGTACCAGGCCTCTATCCTATCTAATAAAAGAGTAATATACAGATTGACCATCACTCTAATACACAAGATGACTGCCCCCATGTGGTCAAAAGATCCTGCCCCCATGTGGACACAAGATGGCCACCACAAGATGGCCAGCAGGGGAGTGCAGTTGAGAGGGACCAGGCCAGCAGGAGTCACTTAGGGGTGACTAGGCCCACAGGGTAGGGCAGTTAGAGGCAAACCGGCTGGCAAGGGAGCAGTTAGGCATCAATCAGGCTGGCATGGGAGTGGTTAGGGGTGATCAGGCTGGCAGGCAGAAGTGGTTAGGAGCAATCAGGAAGGCAGGCAAGTGAGCAGTTGGGAGCCAGCAGTCCTGGATTGTGAGAGGGATGTTCGACTGCCCCTCAAGGATTCCCAGATTGGAGAGGGAGCACACTGGGCTGAAGAACACCAAACCCCCTGCACGATTTCCTGCACCAGGCCTCTAGTCTATATATATATAAAGCCAGCACCCATCACGACCAGAATGACCAATGACAGGTCGCTATGATGCCTACTGTGGCCAGCAAACTGGCCTGATCAGGGAGTGGAGCCAACCAGCCTACCTCCTGTGGCCCATCCCCCCAATCCCTGATTGGCCTGCCCCACCACGATAAGACCACAGCCCCTCCCTCTAGTTGGCCCCTGATCTCCCTTCCCAACCCAATAGAGAGGGGCAGCCAGCCAACTTCCTGAAGCCCCTCTTCCCAGCCTTCCCCACCCCCGATGAGCTCCCACCACCCTGATGGCCCACTGCCCCTCCCTCCACATGACCCCACCCCAGATCGGCTCCCCCACCCCAATCAGGGGCCAGTCATCTGTGGTCCCTCCCCTAAGCTGGCCCAGCCCTGATCTGCCCTGATTGGGGCCAGGCTGGCCAGACCCCACATGTGCACAAATTCATGCACTGGGTTTCTAGTTTATAATAAAAATGTTTTTTGTTTGTTTGTTTTTTTAATATATGTTATTGATTTTTTACAGAGTGAAAGGGAAAGGGATAGAGAGTTAGAAATATTGATGAGAGAGAGACATCGATCAGCCATCTCCTGCATGGCCCCCACAGGGGATGTGCCCACAACCAGGATACATGCCCTTGACCGAAATCGAACCTGGGACCTTTCAGTCTGCAGGCTGACGCTCTCTCCACTGAGCCAAACCGGTTTCAGCAAAATGTGTTTTAAAGATATGGTTTGCTCCCTGACTAGTGCAGGCCAAGAACTTGACCTTGCTGTGAAAAGTGCAGGATATTACACTCAGGAACCATTGGTGTTACTGAAAACTTTGGTAACTTCTCTTGTGCTGCGTTTCAGTCCAGATAGGATAATTAGCCTAAATTCTATAAGCAAAACCCTTAAAGAAATAAACTTACAACAAAGAATATTAATACCATTGTTCATCACCATTACTAATGATTATTAACACTTCACCATGCTAGGTGCTATGCCAAGTACTACACATGCACCGTCTTATTGTACCCTCAGAACAAGCCTATGAAGGAAGCAGTGATGGTTATTATGACCTTTTAAAAATGAGAAAACACAGGCTTAGAGAGAATTAAATCACTTGATTAAGGTCACATAACTAAATAATGGAAGAGCAAGATAATTTCATGCTTCACTTTAACTTGAGGGAGGGGGATGAAAGAGGGCGGGCAGACGCTAACAAACCCAGCTCTAGCACTGTGTTTATTTGGACTATCACTGGGCCCTGAAATTAAATATAACCTTCTTAGACAAGAGGTGAGTAATGAAATGACAAGAAAAATATTACTTTCACTGAAAATTTCATCAGACCTGAATAATATTTTTTCAAAATCTAATGAGAAGGCTGTTTCCTATCAGCATGTGTTCTACAATCCTACCTCATTACTCTGCCCTCCCTGTCAAGGGAGGAAAATCATATCTTTTCTCTTTAACTCCAGAAAGTTAATTGTCACTCTTTTCCAGTTGTATCCAGTTTCTTCTGATCCCTGTTTCCCTGGTTTCTAGTCTGATTCCCAGAGTACAGAAAAGAAAGCTTGCAGCATATATGTAACTATTCTCAGCAGGAGGGCTTGGCTGATTAACGGTGATCAGGGGCTCTGAGTGACTGGGGAAATTCTCCATAGGGCTCCTACTGTAGCCAGGAGCTATTGTGAGGGATTAGGGCAGGAAGACAATATCTAAAAAGAGCAATTTCAATCTTGAAGAAAAAAAAAGAAGAAGAAGAAGCTCCCTGGGTGACTCTAATGAGCAGCTAAAGTTAAAAGCCCTGAAGCCTAACTGCTCTTGCTGCAGCTGTCTTATTTTTCATGCCATCCTCAGGGTAGACATACTGCATTGATCTTGTATTTGATACTCTTGTACATCTTTAAAGGATTTTTTAAAGTAATTTTTAGAGAGAGGAGAGGAAAGGGAGAGAGAGAAATATCAATGTGACAGCACAATATCAATGGACCCTGCTAGGAATGGAGCCCACAACCCGGGCATGTGCCCTGTCTGGGAATCGAATCAGCACCCTTCCAGTGCACAGGACAATGCCCAGCCAGCTGAGCCACACCAGCCAGACTTGACCCTATTTTATTTTTTAAAATATATTTGTATTGATTTGGGATAGGGAGAGATAGAAACATCAATGACAAGAGAGAATCACTGCAGGCCACCTACTGGAGATCGAATAGGCAACCCAAGCATGTGCCCTTGACCAGAATTGAACCTGGAACTCTTCAGTCTGGGCCCATGCTCTATCCACGGAGCCAAATCTGCTAGGGCAGGCTTGGCACTCTTTTAAAAGCCACTCTTGACTTTTCTTCTCCAAGATAAATAATCACAAATCCTTTCATCTTTCTTAAACATTCTTATTTATTACCCCATCCTTGGTGTCTCTCCAAGTTCTTAACATTCTGTCAAGCTGGAGTGTCCAGAACGTCATGGCTCCTCTTTGATTGGCTAGTCTAGTGTTATTGTCAATAATAGCTCTGCGTTGCTAATGGAATTCTTGGTTTTCACCAATCAAGAAATTCAGCAATTGAGGGATTCTACATACTCACTAGCCAACTAAGAAACAAAAGCCTAAGGAAGTAACTATTGTAGACATAGAAGCATCGAACAGACTGGCCAACCTAGGGAGGAGGGGTGGTAAGAGATCAACCAAAGGACTTGCATGCGTGCATATAAGCATAGCTCATGGACACAGACAATAGGGGGAGTGAGGGCATGTGTTGGGGGTGGGAACAGCCTGGGAGAGGTCAATGAGAGAAAAAGGAGACATGTAATTCTTTAAACAATAAAGAATTTAAATTTAAAAAAGAAGAAAAAGCAACTATTGTAATAGGGTGGTCTGCTAGGTGACCCTTGCAGGGGGGAGGGAAGCAAAAAAAGAGGGCATAAAGGGAGAATGAAGCTAATGCAAAGTTCAAGGTGATGGGAAGGAACATGGATAGCTGGGAAGGGGGAACTTGATAATTCTAGTCCTGGATAGGACCCTAATCAGTACACAATTCACCTCTCCAGTCCTCAGTGTTTCGTGTGTAAAATAAGAGGGCAAGACTGGATATCTCTAGGTTTCACTTCAGCTCTGAATCTCGCACATCTGTCCTCAGGCTCTACTAGCGTAAAACAGTGGGTCTGATCATTCCTCCTCCACTTGATCCGCCCGTGATTCTTTCTCCCAGCAGCTGTAGTCATTCCAAGAATTACTATTTCCCAATTTGGATAGTGATTCCAGACCTGGCCCCACTGGTGTGGACGCTTCTTTAAGATAGTACAGTGTCATCTCCTGAACAGAGGGAAAGCCTCGAGAGCTCAGTCCACTCAGCAGATACCTGAAACATTAAAAGGAGTGAAAGATATTTTCCTCAGTCTCCAAACATTAGAGCTTGTCTAGAAACAAAATTCAGATTGACTGAGAGCTCCCCTGGGTCTCAGCTTTTCTCCTGTTAATTGACATATTGTCAGTTAATTCTGAGCTCCCTTCTTCCCGCCCCCAACTATCAGACCCAAATAGGAAGAGGAACATTTTTTTTTCTCTCCTTTCAACGCCTTCTTTAGGGTTCCTTTCATAAAACCCACCAGATCTTGGGGAGCTAGCTCTTGGCCTGATTCCCCTACTACCCACAAGGGCCAAAAGGTTTAGCCATTTCAGATGCTGAGCTTTTTGATCATGGGTTCCAAGTACTAAGGAATTCTACTTGCTGTGGAATTGGGACCGGGAAATCGTTGATTTCAACTAATGCTTGTTCAACAAGTAAATGCAGCAGAAGACTCCAGGAATATCCAGCAGAAGTGGCATCTGGAAATTTAACTAGAGTCCTGGCCAAAAGGGGGAGAGAATGAGAATTTTTTTTTTAAAGATAGGGAAAACAAAATTAAAAATAAACTCAACCACATCCTTACACACAATCCCCGATCTTTCAGATTCTACAGAAATATAAATTTCCTGTCAATACTCTGTAAAATAAAAAGAAAGAAAGAAAGAAAGAAACAAAATTCAACTGAGTACATTTCAAGATCTAATTAGCTTTATTCAAAAATCCATGAATGAGGCAGCATTTCATCTAGCAAGGAGAAAGGAGCTCCCAGGAGCTATACAAAAAGAAAGTGTGCCCCCTCTCCTCCATCCCCTCCCCTCCACTCCTCCTTTCTCAGGGGGAAGTACCTCGTTCTGCGAGGGGCGCTACCTTCACCCTCCCCCACTGGCGGAAGAACCTAAGTCCCTGAGAGGGTCCCCCCCCTCCGCGTGCAGGGGAGCGTGCGCCCCGCGCCACTCTGGAACCCCGGGCCCGAGAGGTGTCCTCAAACCTCCGCAGTGGGAACCCAGGGCTGCTTTGAGTGCCCGCGCCCGGAAGCGGGGCGGCGCTAGGGGGAGAAACCACCTCGCTAAGGCTCAGGAGGAAACCCGAGCTCCCGAACGCGGAGCCACGCCCGCCTGCCCCCTAGGGGGAGAGCCGGGTGCCGCTCTTGGGAGGGTGCTCTGGGGAGCTGGCTCTGCCCTGTCCACGTGGTGAGGGGCCTCCCCTTCCGCGCTACGGAGGGAATCCCAGGCCCCTTAGGAGGTGCCCTTTTCGCTCCCTTCCAACCTGCGGAGGTGGGAAGGCGCAGGTGGGAGGCTCAGCCCAGGGGAATCGGCCTGAGAGCCGGGGCCGCACAGCTTTTGGGGCACCGGGAGGCCTCCGCCAGCATTTGCCCCCATCCCAGCCTGAACACCATCGCGGGTGGGAACTGGATGGGAGACCTCCTGGGAACAGCCGTGCTGCAGGCTCTGCCTCCCTCTCCTTGGGTCACCACCCCAGCCAGGCCAAACACATACAAAAGCACGCCCTCAATTCGGGACAGTACTTTGTGTTTGCTCCAGCTTCTTTAATAAATCTTACAACTGCAGCACAACTTCGCATTCATGGGACGCTGGAATGCTTTCCTTGCGACTGCCTGGAAGGACACCATTCCTCCAGGATTTGGGGACTGGAACATGCGGTGTTCCCCTGGGCAGGATGGCTTCCCCAGATTCTTTGTTCTTTGGAATCAAAGAATGAAACTACAGATGGAAGATGATATAGCAAAGGTGGAAATTTATTGAAGAAGCACAGACTCCCACATGGGGAAGGGGAAAAAATCTCACAACATATACTCCCACGTGGGGAGGGGGAAAGAGTCCCACTGAGTTCCTTTTTCCCCTGTTTATAAAAGCTGCAGCTTTGCCTAAACTGGTTTGGGTCAGTGGATAGAGCATCGGCCAGCGGACTGAAGGGTCCCAGGTTCGATTCCGGTCAAGGGCATGTAACCTGGTTTCGGGCACATCCCCAGTAGGGGGCGTGCAGGAGGCGGCTGATCGATGTCTCTCTCATTGATGTTTCTAACTCTCTATCCCTCTCCCTTCCTCTCTGTAAAAAATCAATAAAATATATTTTTTTAAAAGCTGCAGTTTTTGTGCCTCAATATCCCCTCTGATTGTCCATTATTCCCCTTTGATTTGGTCACTATAGCAACTCCTGAGCTCAAAGGTCAAACCTCACATGGGACATGTGAAGCCCTCCTTCTTTATTTTGTAAATATAGACCTTTGGTTACTTTCAGTTCCCATGTCTTATGAAAATGTGATTACTGCCTTTCCCTTGTCTTATGAAAATGTTACTTCTGCCTCCCCCAATACCCTTGTCTTATGGAAATGTAACTTTTTGCATCTCGGCAGCCCATGCTTTTTTCTATGGACCCTAAATCTGCCTATTTCACCCCTAAAATTTCCTATTTGAAAACCGACAATGGTGCGAATGTGGTAATTCCAGGTTGACTGCTTAAAGGTCACATTCCTGAAAGAGTCTGAAACTGCATTTAGGTTAGTTCGTAGGTGTTGGTTTACTGACAAGGAGCTTAGCACAAGTGACTCCATTTTAGGTATGTTGTTTCTTTTTTAATAAGCTCTCAATAATAATGAACAGAATTATTTAATGCTCATCTCATCAACAACCATACCTACCAAAAGTTAGTACAATGTAAAGTCATCAATATTAGCAGGTATGGCATAAGCTAGACACTTTAACATACCTTCTCTTATTTAGTCTTCTTTGACAAACCAAGAAGATTAACATTGCCGAGACCGGTTTGGCTCAGTGAATAGAGCGTAGGCCTGTGGACTGAAAGGTCCCAGGTTCGATTCCGGTTGGGGGCATGTACCTTGCTTGCGGGCACAACTCCAGTAGGGGGTGTGCAGGAGGCGGCTGATCGATGTCTCTCTCTCTCATCAATGTTTCTGACTTTCTATCCTTCACCCTTCCTCTCTGTAAAAAATAAATAAAAATATTTTTTTAAAAAAGAAAAAAAAAAGAAGATTAACATTATCCCTATTTTATAGGTAAGAAACTAAGCTTCAAAGGGAAGTAAATTGCCCAAGATTCCAAAGCTACTACATAATAAACTAGGATTTGAATTTGGGTCTGTAATGGATCCTTCTGCTTCACCTAGCAGAGGTAGGTGTGTCATGAAGTTAATAAAGGTTGAGTGTCAGGGTCTACCGGGGTGATATCCAGCATCTAGAAGGATTTAGGCTCTGTGGCCTTCTCTAGATTAATAAAGAGACTAGAAATAAAATATAAATTCGTAATCCATGGGAGAGCCAGAGGAGGGCTTAGCTTCAGTAACCAAGCTCCCTGAATCTCTGGATCCCTTGCTCTTTATTAACATAAATTGCCCTAAAGCAAATCAGGAATACATATCAAAGATTAAGGTTTAATATACAGTAGGCATCGTTAGATTGGTGGAACTGTCTTCGGCTGTTCAGATGTTTGGCCAGCAGGAGGCAATAAAATGTAGATTAAAGTGCCTTCAGCTGTCTGATAGCAGGTAATAATATATGAGAATCTTTAGGTTTGGGGAAATGCCTTTGGCCATTCCAGTAGGCAATAATATGTATCTTCTGCTCTGCTGAAACTTCAAGGTTCCATCACCCTTTTGATGAAACTTTCTACATTTATGACATGCTGGAATTAGCCTCCGGCAAGGGCCCCTCACTTGCATGGGTGCCTTCCAATCCCCTGTGGCTAAATTTTTCAATTCTTATTTTTGCACTATTTTTCATAAAGAAGTCCCCCACTACTCTTTAAACTTCAGGTCCTATAAAACCTAGATCCACCCACTCCTGAACACAACTTCCCAAGTTAACATTAAAACTATCTTGTTTTGTAATTTCAGTCTGTGGACATTTTTAAAACATGAATGCAAAAGGAATTCTTGCCCTGGGAACCTCTGCTGCTACTTTCAAGTTATAATGGAGTATGGGTTCACCTTGTCCATGTGAACATGGGTAGCTCACTATTCACTCTTTTCCCACGTTTGCTTTGTACCCACCATAACTTCTCCCATGACCCACTGTGAGAAGCTGGATATCACCCCGGTAGACCCTGACACTCAACCTTTATTAACTTCATGACACACCTACCTCTACTAGGTGGATTTCCTCTCACCCAGTAGCATATGCTGCTCCATTCTGGTTTTCATAGATCTCTCTTCTGCCCCAACTCTTAGTGGTGGAGTCTGTCCTGTCCCCCTTGCTGCCTCTTGCATGGTCTGTTCTTGGACCAGAACCTGCAGCACTTTTTAGTGAACTCAGCTGCTTTTTTGTGTTACTTTTAGCTAAAGGCAATGTTTGCTTCAGGCTTCAGAGAAACTTCTGTCCCACTCCTTCACCTCCTTAACTATCTGGAAGAATTTGAATGAATTTCCCTGCACATAACAAACTATCAGAGATAACTTCTTTTGACCTACCTGTAGAGCAGGGCAAACTTCTATTTATGAAAATATCTACTCTTCTTATTATCCTGCAATGACATTTTGAAGCCCCCACAGTACCGTCCATCATCCATAGCTTAGGATGTCTTACATACCTCAATCCTTCTTTCTATCTCTGAATCTCTCGTGTATGTGGAGTCTCTGATTCTTTCATGCATGTGGGTTCCCATGTGCATGCTATTAAATTTTATTTCTTTTTGTCAATCTTGCCTCCTGTTGATTTGATTATCTAACCATCCAATAAGAACCAGAGAAGGAAAAGGGGAGTTTTCTTCTTTCCCCATAGTAGCCATAAAAGCAATGTTTATTCATTCTTTTATAGAAAAGAATGACTTGAGAAAAAAAATGGCAGCAGAATAGATGGATGTGTCCTGAGCCTTGTTCCTAAGCAGACAGAGAGAACAGCTGAGGATCTCACTGGAAGTGTTTGTTGGCGAGTTAAGGGATAGCTATAATCCAGGAGAAGGTTGGGGACTGCTGGATGGGGCTCCCCTGACAGGGCAGCCTCCACTGCTGCTGGGTTTTTCTCCCGGAGCCACTAGCTGGTATGCAGAGACCACGTCATCTTGAAAGGGAAAGTGGATGCTATCAGAAGCCTAAAAATCTACAACTATGGCACCCACCAAACAGCTGTGAGCCCCAGAACACCAGTCCCCAATTGGTGCAAACACTGGGATTCAGAGAAGCTATAGATTCCACACGGAAAGGTCAGATTTTGCTTGGGATAAGGTGAGATCTCTGGTCACAGGACAGAGAAACGCATGCACAGTGGGAGCAAGAGGACTGGGGGAAGTCTGCACTTAGAGAAATCCATGGCGGTTAGGCTTGGCGTGATCTGTGAATGTGGAAGGGGGTCTTCAGAGCTGCTAACGGAAGGGATCTCTAGAAAGCAACCCATTTTGATCTGATGCAGGAGAGCCTGGGAGTTATTAAAGTGTGCTGGCTTCTTGGACAAGAGCAGGGCAAGGGGACTGCGCAGACTTGTGCTCTTTCCTTTTCAGATTATGCTTTTGATTGCTAAGCCCAATACATGTGATCACCCAGTTGGGGACACCCTGGGAGATTGCAGGGGAAAGTTGTTTTTCTGGAACCTGGAGGTCAGAGCAGGGAGTGACAGGAGGCAAGATTGACAAAAAGAAATAAAATTTAATAGCATGCACATGGGAACCCACATACATGAAAGAATCAGAGATTCCACATACATGAGAGATTCAGAGATATGGAGGACAGAAGGTGCTGTGGGGGCTTCAAAAGGTCATTGCAGGATAATAAGAAGAGTAGATATTTTCATAAATAGAAGTTTGCCCTTGGGGCAGCCCATTCCCACAAAGCGGTATTGAGTACCACAGGGAAAGCAGGATCTAAGCACAGGTTAGAGAGGATCAATAGTCTCGAAGGTCAGTTCAGAAACACTGCCACCCAGGGACTGACTCACAAATTGACTCTTGTGTAATCACAAATAAAAGAATAAAGAGACCAAGACACACTGCCTGGTTAAAAACCAGGACTGGCTTACACCACTGAGCACCCGTGGAATGCAGGGAATTGCAATACTGTCCCGCCTGGGAAACAGGTGTGCCAAACAGAACAATAGAGGAAGTGAATGACCTTCACTACTGCACATTCTATTTTTTTTTTATCTCTTACTTAAAAAACTAATTTTTTTCTTTTTTCTTCACTTGATTTTACCTTTTTAATTATTACATTTTTATTTTCAATCAATATTATTACTACTACTATTTTACATTTTTGAAAAAAAAGTGTCATTTAATTTCACTTTGGGATTAGAGTTCTACATTTTATTTTCATCTTTATTTTAGCATACTTTTACTCTATCTCAACTCTACCTTTATGCCATTTCTCTCTTCCTAACTTTGCCCATTTTGTTGTCCTGTTTCTCTTATCCTTTTCATACTTTAGATTTTCTCTATTCTTTCTTTTTACCCAGTTAAAATTTCACCCTACTTGTATATCTTTGCTCCAAGTCCATACACACCTCTCACTTCTCTGTCTTCACTATCCAAAAAAATTGTTTTTCTCTGTCCTTTTGTTGTTGTTTGCTTGAACGTTGATTATATAAATTTTTATATTTTTATGATATCGTTTTGCTTATTCTTTTTGTTTTGTTTTTTTATTTGCTTTGTTTTTGTTTGTTTTTTACTTCTGTTTTTCCTCATTTCCATTGACATTAGTTGTTGTTTGTAGTTTGTATTAATCTCCAAGTACTTGTTGCTGGCATTTGTTGGGATTAGTGGCTGTTCTATTGGAGTTTTCTCCCCATATTTATAATTTGTTCCCCTTCTCATTCTTATTCTCTTTCTTTTCTCTTTTACTTTTTTTCTTTTTTTCTTTTTTCTCCCTTCTCCCAATTTCATTTTGGCACTCTTTTTTTCTTTCCTCTTTTCTTTTCTTTCTTCTTCTCTCTCTTCTTCTTTCTCTCCTATCCCCTAATTTGTCTCTCTCTGGTGGTCACCTTTATTTGTGACTATCAATATCATGAATACATTTTTGTTCAATGCCTTGTGCATTTACCTGGTTGTTGTATTTTGTGCCTTTAAATCAGTGCAGGAGAGTGAGAACTACATAACTAGACATACAGAGAAGAGAGACCATGGGCAGACAAAGAAACAGCCTTCATATGAAAGAAAAGCAGGCATCACCAGATAAGAATGTAAATGAAATGGAGGCAAGCAACCTGCCAGAGGAAGAATTCAGAGAAATGGTCATAAGGTGGCTGAAAAGAATGGAAGACAAATTTGACAATATGAGTAATAACCAAGAGGAAATGAGGAAGAACCAAGAAGAAGTGAAAAATGACATTGCTGCTGTAAAGAACTCAAGAGTAGACTAGAAGAAGCAGAGGACTGCATCAGTGAGCTAGAAGACAAGGTAGGAAAAAAATACCCAAGTAGAACAGCTTCTAGAAAAAAAAATTAAAAATCAGGAGGAGAGCCTAATGGAACTTTAGGACAACACGAAACAAACAACATCTGCATATTAGGGGGGGGAGGGTTCCAGAAGGAGAAAAAACTAAGCAAGGAATAGAACACCTGATTGAAGAAATAATGACAGAAAACTTCCCTGATATAGGGAAGAAAAAACCCACACAAATCCAAGAACTCACAGAGTCTGAAGCAAAATGAACCTCAAAAGACTGATGCCAAGATACATTATAATTAAACTTCTGTGCTGGAGTCAGCCTTATGATACAAGACTTGTAAAGTTGCAAAAGCCTCTGTGCTAGGCTTGGATGGGGCAGAGTCTCAGGGATGAGCAGACAGCCTTGGCTTCCTGTTAGCCCTGCCCTATGCGGCCCCTGGGTCTTTCTGTGCACACTTACACTAGCGTGCCTCCAGACCTCTGCGTTTCGCAGCTCCCCTAAGTTTCTGTACACTCCGGGGACCCATATGAGTCTGGATCCCCAGAGTTTCCCCTAAAACTAGGATTCAGTGCAGTCAGAAGTGGAGATCAGTGCAGTTGGGAGGTTCGATCTTTCTCCTGCTAGACAAAGTTTGTGGCACAATCAGCAGTCCTCTCTGTGTGCGTTGGTGTGCGTGTCTCCAGACCTCTGCCTTTCGCAGCTCTCCTGAATTTCCATGCATTCCTCCCGTTTTTTTTTTGACAGACTCTGTATGAGTCTCATCTAGAACTGGGGCTCAGTGCAGTCAGGAGTTTGTGTCTCCCTCCCACTAGAGAAAGCACTCAGAATCCTATCCTCTCAATGCACATGTCTTCATACCTTAGCTTTTTGTAGCTCCTCTGAGTCTCTATGAGCCCTTCTCTTTCCTTCTAGTTGTAGAATTTCCACTCAGCCAGCTTTTGTGTGGTTCTGGATGATGTCCATCTTGTCTTTTAGCTGTAGTTTTGAAATTGTTGTGCGAGGCAGCAGTTAATGGTTTCCTCCCATCAGAGCAAGGTATTTTCTAATAGGAGAGTCAACTGTCTTCTCCCCAGTCAAGGCAAATGTCTGTGTGGAAAAGATGTGCTCCCCTGCAAGAGAAAATAATTTGGCGCAGGAAACTTGGGGTGTCTGCCTTCTGAGCTCTATCCCCCAAGTCCTCAGTCCTGGATTCTGCTCACACACCTCTAGTCCTACCTCTTTCCTCCCTCTGCTGGAGCACAGGTGAATGTTTCCAGAGGGAATTTTGTGCATTGGCCCTTTAAGAGGGTGTCCAAATTTTCAGCTGTTACTCCTGGGCAGGCAGCAACCCTGCTGGTTTTCATAGCCAGATGTTATGTGGGTACTCTTCTCAGTTCTGGTGCTCTCTACCGGCGGGGGGGGGGGGCAGTTTGAGGATTAGATCCCAGAGTTCTCAATGGCATCCCTCGACAGTTGAGATCTCTCTCTGGCACTTTAATTGCTGTCTGTAGATATCTATTCTGCCCCTTACACCTCTACCCCTCCTACCAGTCTCTATGTAGTCTCCACTTTCTTTTTTTATTTCATTTTTAAAATTAATGTGTTACATGTGTACATGTCTTCCCATTGCCCTCCCCACCCCACTCCCATACATGCCCTCATCTCTAAGTGTCTTGCGTCCATTGGTTATGCTTATATACATGCATACAAGTCCTTTGGAGATCTCTTATCTGCCCCACCTCTCCCTAAACTTCCCGCTGTAATTTGACAGTCTGTTTGATGCTTTACTGCATCTGTATCTATCTTTTTGTTCATTAGATTATAATGTTCTTTATTATCCATAAATGAGTGAGGTCATGTGGTATTTTTCTTTCATTGACTAGCTTATTTCACTTAGCACAATGCCCTCCAGGTCCATCCAGGTTGCTGCAGGTTGTAAGAATTCCTTCTTTTTTATGGCAGCATAGTATTCCATTGTGTAGACGTACCATAGTTTTCTAATCCAGTCATCTTCTGACGGACACCTAAGCTGTTTCCAAATCTTAGCTATGGTAAATTGTGCTGCTATGAACATATGGGTGCATATATCCTTTCTGATTGGTATTTCTAGTTTCTTAGGATGTATTTCTAGCAGTGAGCTTACTGGGTCAAATGGGAGCTCCCTTTTTAGTTTTTTTAGGAACTTCCATATTGTTCTCCACAGTGGCTGCACCAGACTGCATTCCCACCAGGAGTGCATGAGGGGTCCTTTTTCTCTTCATCCTTGCCAACACTTGTCGTTTGTTGATTTGTTGATGATTGCCATTCTGACAGGTGTGAGATGGTATCACATTGTCGTTTTGATTTGCATCTCTCAGATAACTAGTGTGCAGTCTCCACTTTCCATCCTAGGGTATCAGGGTTCTCTCTAGCGAGTCTCTCTTACTGAGCTTTGATGCACACAGGCAAATAGACCCCTTCAGTCTAGTAACAGACCCTGGCCTGGGACTAGCAACATCAACCTTATTTCACAGGTGGGCCTTTCCTAGGCAACTCCAAGCCTAGCACAAGTGACAGCCACCTGCATATCATGTTGTAGCTTCAGCTAGGTGGGTCTGGGCAGAACACGGGTTGTGAATGACCTTGGTCTGTACCTTCTGGGAGGCCCCAAATCCAGTTCACCTGGTGGGCAGTTTCAGACCATGTGAAAGTACCAACAAACACCTCCACAAGTGACACACTCCAGGGTTGTATTCAATGAGTACCAGAGCCCTGCTGAAGTAAATCCTGCTCTGTGGAGTAGGCCCTGTGCAGTTGATCCTCCATGGTGGGCACAGCCAGTTCTTGCTGCCAATCAGCCTGGGGAGTAAATCCATCTTATGGGTGTGCCAACAGCAATTATTACAGGAGGGTGTACACAACCCACATGGGTGGTGGGGGTGCACCTAGAGTGCCCAGTTCAGGTGAATGGGTGTCACTGGAACTACAGATCACCTACTACATTAGGCCACTCTACCATGCCCATGATACATAGCAGCTCCACCTAGTTCATAGAAACATGGGGAAGCTGCCAAAATAAGGAGACAAAGAAACATGTCCCAAATGAAAGAACAGAACAAAACTTTATATAAAAGAACTAAACCAAGTGGAGAATAGCAATGTACTATATGCAGAGTTCAAAACACTAGTTACAAGGAAGCTCAATGAACTCAAGAGTAGATTAACTTAGTGAGAACTTTAACAGCATAAAAAGGGACATGAAAATTATAAAAAAGAACCAGTCAGAAATGAAGGATACACTAACTGAAATAAAGAATAATTTATAGGGAATTAACAGTAGAGTAGTTGAAGCTAAGAACAAAATCAGATTTTGATTATAAGGAAGAAAAAACACCCAATCAGAACAGAAAAAGGAAAAAGAATCCCCAAAAGTGAGGATAGTATAAGAAGTCTCTGGGAAACTTGAAGCATATCAATATTTACATCATGGGGATGATAGAAGAAGAAAGAGAGCAAGGAATTGAAAACCTATTTGAAAAAAATAATGACAGAAAAGTTTCCTAACCTGGTGAAGAAAATAGACATACTAGTCCAAGAAGTACAGGGAGTCCCAAACAAGATGCCCCAAAGAGGCTCACACCAAAACACATCATAATTAAAATGCAGAAGATTAAAGACAAGGAAAACCTTAAAAGCAGCAAGAGAAAAGCAGTTAATTACCTATAAGGGAGCTCCCCTAAGACTGTCAGAGTTTCTCAGACAAGAAAAAAAACTAAAAGAGTTTATAACCATCAAATTAATATAGGAATTGTTAAAGGGTTTTCTTTTAAAATGGGGGGTGGGAGGAAAGACTTAAAATATGAAAAATAAAATGACAATAAATACATATTTATCAATCATTGAACCTAAAAAACAAAACAAACAAACCAGCAGAAAAGCAACAGACTCAAAAATACAGAGAACATTTTGACTGTTGCCAGGAGGGAAGAAGGTTAGATCTTTATAATAATCGTTTTCATTGTGTTAGATCCTGAAAATATAAAGGCAATGATTATAATACATTTCAGTGGTTCTCACTCTTTAATATGCATCCCAATCACCTAGAGGGCTTGTTAAAATACAGGTTTTTGGCTCTGTCCCAAAGATTCTGTTTCAGTATATCTGAGGTAGGGCACAAGAATTTGCATTTCTAACAAATCCTAGATACTACTGATGCTGCTAAACTAGAGACCATGCTTTGAGAACCATTGTACAATCTAACTGATATCAGAGCCCCATGAAAGGGCATCTAAATAAGATTAAGCATAATCTGAATGTTTTGGGGAAGAGCTTTGGGGATCAGCTAGCTTGTGAAGAATGAAGAGATAGTAAGGAAAAAGTAGCTGATGACATGACAATCCAAACAGAGAATAATAAATTGAGAGGGACAACAATGTACAGATGATGTATTGTAGAATTGTATACCTGGAACCTATGTAATTTTATTAACCAGGCCTGCAAACCTGGAAAGGAATAAATCCAAACATCAGATATGTTCAGGTGAACAAATTTCAGTTTTTCTGTTTAAAACCCATGCATCATAGACCCAGAGCACCCTGTTCTTAACATCCTGGGTGTGGAGACTCTCTGGACATTCAAAACACCTGTACATGGATGGAGTTATCTAGACTGATTTTACCTGAAAAAGAGTCTAGGGAAAGAGGAAAGAAAGAGGAGCCAGAAATAACTCTTTCCCAGATCTGTTGACCGGAGAGGATGGTGAAGTTGAATTCTCTCAGGAGTGAGAATGCCTAGACCCTGCTCAGAGGGGCTTGGCCAGGGACATGATGTTGCAAAACTACAGGAACCTGCTCTTTCTGGGTGAGGGTAATGTCTTTCCAGAAATCAATATCTCTATTACATGTGTGACCAAAAAATTATGATCAAACAGAATATTAACAAAGGAGAAATAGTTCAAACATTGATAATGTAAAGACACAAAATTATGACATCAAGGATTTTTATTTCAGGAAAGTCCAGTAAAATATGCATGAGTTTGAGTCAGTGATATGATGAAACAAGCTACAAAGGTAGGAGTACATTCCGTAAGAAAAAAAAAAAAAGAAAAATCATAATGGAAGAAGAGATCAATAGTATAACAAACCCTGGAATAATTTTCCTCTAAATTAGAGAGCTTCATTAAGGAAAAATACTTACCAACATTACAAATATAAGTCACATAAAAAGGATTTGTTAAAGCTAAAGAATAATCAATTCAGGAAATAAGTATATAAAATGTTCTGAAAATAGGGCCTGGTTGCTCAGTGGTTAAAGTGTCAACCCATGACCCCAAAGGGTCACGAGTTTGATTCCCAGTCATTGGCACATACCTGAATTACAGGTTTGATCTCCAGCACCGGTTGGGGCATGTACGGAAGGCAACCAATCAATGTTTCTCTCTCTTCAAACTGAAGAGAAAATTTATGAAAGTAATCAATTTGAGAAGTTTATTAACAATAGTTGTTCTGCTTTACCACTTTAAAAAATTCCTCCTATTGTCAAGATCAACATTTCTAATAAATCTGTGGAAATTTTTATACATCCTTATTATTTAGCATTAGAAAATGCATATTAGTGAAAAATCTTACAAATGTAATGTTTATGGGAAAGCTATTTTTTAAAAGTACAATTTCCATTTATTTCTACCTCCCCCCCCCCGCCCTGAGAATTTTTTTCTTCAGTCCTTAAGAACTTAGCTCTTTACATGGGCTTTAGTAGAGGTTGTGGGGCAGCACCCACAGGTCTAAATTGGGGCGGGGGTGTTCAGTCCTTCCAGGCTTCAAGAGAATGATTCCTGTCTATCTTGCTGTGAATGGCACAGCTCACACAGTAACGTAGTTTCACATATAGCTTGGGAAGCACATAGGCCTTGAAGATACTGGCTTCAGAAATGTCCCTAATGGCAACAGTCTCTACTGTGCTTCAAATGACAAACTTCTTAGTGACCTTGTATTTGGGCATGCATTGGGAGCAGTTGGTGCAATAAATAGGCTGCACATGACCTCAGCCTTTTTTGGCAAGACTGTTATTCCTTCTTTTCTTGGTCATCTTGGAAAAGAGGACCCACGAGCTATGGGAAAGCTTTTAGAGAAAACTCAAACCTGATTAGTCATTAGAGGATTTATCCCTGGCAGACATCTTATAAATATAATGAGTGTAGAAAA
This sequence comes from Lasiurus borealis, assembly GCA_004026805.1. Taxonomy (NCBI): domain Eukaryota; kingdom Metazoa; phylum Chordata; class Mammalia; order Chiroptera; family Vespertilionidae; genus Lasiurus; species Lasiurus borealis. Next base: position 22,648 of record PVJN01008340.1, read on the forward strand.
ATTTTCACCCAATTTACAAACCTAACTAGATTCCACAGCATCCATACCAGAGAGAAACCATATAAATGTAATATATATATGGCAAGGGCTGTAGTAAAAAAATCAAATATGACAAGTCATCAGAAATTCATACTATTGAGAAAACTTACAAGTGTCATGAGTGGACAAAGCCTTTTCTGAGCATTCAGGCCTTGTGGATCAAGAAAATCTAACAATTTTTTAATATATATTTTATTGATTTTTCACAGAGAGGAAGGGAGAGGGATAGAGAGTTAGAAACATCGATGAGAGAGAGACATCAATCAGCTGCCTCCTGCACACCACCCACTGGGGATGTGCCTGCAACCAAGGCACATGCCCTTGACCGGAATTGAAACTGGGACCTTTCAGTCCGCAGGCCGACGCTCTATCCACTGAGCCAACCCGTAAGAGAATCTATAGTGGAGAGAAATCTAATAAATGTAATGAGTGTGGGAACATTTTTAGAGGAAGCTGAAATCTCACTAATCATCAGAAATCTGTGCAGGAACTTTATATATGTAACTAGAGGTCTGGTGCATGAAATTTGTACACTGGTGGGGGAGGGGAGGGTGTCCCTCAGCCAAGCCTGCACTCTCTCCAATCTGGGAGCCCTTAAAGGATGTCTGATTGCCAGTTTAGGCCCAATCCCACAATCTGGGATGGCTGGCTCCTAACCACTCACTTGCCTGCCTGCCTGATGGCCCTAACCACTTCTGCCTGATCACCCCCTAACCACTCCCTGCTGGCCTGATTAACACCTAACTGCCCTCCCCTGCTGGCCTAATCTCACCCCCAATTGCTTTCCCCTGCCGGCCTGGTCTCACCCCAATGGCCCTCCCATGCAAGTCTTATCTTGCTGCCAACCGCCTTCCCCTGCAGGCCTGATCTCGCCCCCAACTGCCCTCCTCTGCCAGCCAATTTGGTTCTGATTGGTCGGTTTCTATGCCAGTTAGCGTCAAAATTTCTGCCTCCTACGAAGTCATTGGCTCCTCACAGTTCTGGTTCTGATTGGTAGGTTTCTATCCCAATCAGCATCTCTGGGCCTATCAATGGGGCCTGAGAGAAATGGAGGCACGGCTGCTGACCAAGCCCAGAAAGAAAGAGAGAGGCAAGTGCTGATCAACAGCTGCCATAGAGGCTATGGTTCAGATCCTGCTTCTCTCTTCAGGACTCTCTCTGAGCCTGATCCGAAGACCCCTCAACAGTCAGTGCTGGGTCACTATGCCTGCAGCCATAGCAGGACTGACTTCCAGTTGGTTGAGCCTCCAGTCATTGTGGATGTGATGGACCCAGGGTTTTTATATATTAGGATGAGGGTGAAAAATCTCCTAACTGCAACTCACACCACACTAGACACTAGAGAATTCACACTGGAGAGAACCCATATAAATGTAATGTATGTAGCAAGTGGATGGTAGTGGAGAGAAATCTCACAAATGTAATGTGTATGACAAAGCCTTTCAAGTATGTTCAGTTCTTAACAAATAATCAATACTGAGCAGAAACTGTGTAGAAGTCCTGTATTTGTCAAAGCCTCTAACCAGGTGCACACTTAACTTGATATCAGAATATATATCTTTGAAAGAAGATACAAACATATAATGGATACCTCAAGCTTTTATCCAAAACCATGCCTACTGGAGAGAAAATTTATTAATGTAAGGAATATATTAAGCTTTTATCAAATGTTGATACCTTTGGGATCATGAGAGATTTTATATTGGAGAGAAAACATACTAATGTACCAAATGTGGCAAGACCAAGTGATAAATTGTTTCTCACAACAGACTACCCTTCAAACAATTAGCATTAGAGAAAATCTAATGCTCTTAGTTCTCAAAGACTATTCAAATTCTGCATTGTCATTAAAATAAAAATCATGAAACATATAATGGCTGTCAGAATTGCAAGGATACTGTGGAAAGGTCCCATTCCTTGTGTTTTATTAAATTTTCATTTAATAGTTTAAGGTTTCTTTAAATAGCTACATTGCTATTTGATAATTTCCAACTTTAGGTTTTATGACTTTATTACAATTCTTTCATGTCCCCATAAAGGCATTTGGGGAAGGTTTACTAAGATGAAAGGACATACTTCATCAGGTGAGGTTCATTGATGTCCAAAGTTTCCTGGAAGAATAAAAACACTGAATTTGTGCCCTAGCCAGCTTGGCTCAATGAGTAGAGCATCGGCCTATTCAAGAGCAAGGACCCTGGGTTTGATTCTGGTTAAAAGCATAAGCCTGGGTTGTGGGCTCAATCCTGAGTAGAGAGCGTGCAAGAGGCAGCCAATCAATGATTCTTTCTCATCATTGATGTTTCTATCTCTCTTTCCCTCCCCTTTCCTGTCTGAAATCAATATAAAATAGAAAACATTGAATTTGTGATAGAATACATTATAAATTTTGATGAGAACCTGCTAGGAGACTGTTTTTACTCAAATAATAAAAAATTAAGTTCAAATTTTTTAATTAATTATTTTTATTGATTTCAGAGTGAAGAAGGTACAGGGAGAGAGGAATAGAAACATCAGTGATGAGAGAGAACTATTGATCAGCTGCTTCTTGCATGCCCTCTACTGTGGAATAGCCCCACAATTCAGGGATATGCCCTGACCAGGAATAAAATCACAACCTCCCGGTCTATGGGTTAACATTCAACCATAGAACCACACCAGTCAGACTAAGTCAGATTTAAAAAAATTATTAACCAATATTACCCCCAATAAATTCAGTGAAAAAATAAAATTAAAAAATAAGAAAAAAATACCAAGGGAGGAACAAAGGGATGAAACATTCAAGTCATTTATTGAACGTTTACTATATGCAGGGTATTGTTTTAATTGCTGGATGTAGAGGGCATCCAAAGAGGGTATATAGAAAAGGGTCTCTGATGACACAATTTTAAAAAGGTAAACAGAAAAGGAGACTGATTAAAGAACAGCAAAAGGGAAGAAAAATTAGGAAAAAGTAGTGGCCAAGAAGCCAATGGAGTTTTTAAAAGTGAGAGAACAATAGTGTCAAATGCTGAAAAGAACTGAATTATCCATTGGATTTAGCAATATGTAGTTAGCTGATGACTCTAGTAATTTCAACGGAATGTTGAGGGCGGAATCAAGATTACAATGACTAAGTTGTGATTTGAAAGCAGAGAAAATAAAGGGGGCTTCACTACCAAGAAAATTAGAAAGAGAGCAGAAGACAGATTCAAGGGAGAATATTAATATAGGAGACTCCAGCATAATTATTTGTTAAATGACTTAGAGATGAGACGCTGAAGATAAAGAAGAAAGGGATCAGATGATGGAACAGGTTTCTAAGGAGTTAAGATGGAGAAGACTTGCTCATTCATCTATACATTCATAGTGTTGGCCAGAAAACAGATACTTGAGACAGTTGAGGATGCTGATGATAGAGGTAACTAAGGAAGCTTAGAGCTCTCCTGTAAACTTCAATTTCTCCAGTGTTAAAAGGGGAGGCATCGATGGGAATCCAAGATGGCGGCATAGGTAAACACCTACACTGCTGCCTTGCACAACAATTTCAAAACTACAACTAAAAGACAGAACGGACATCATCTAGAACCACAGGGAAGCTGGCTGAGTGGAAATTCGACAACTAGAGGGAAAGAGAGGGGCTCACGGAGACCCAGAGGAGCTGAAAAAGCTGAGGTACGGAGATGCACAGGTGGAGAGAGCGGGTGCCAGAGTACCTGGCTAGTTTTCTCTGGCAGGAGGGAAACAGAGACTCTCAAAGGCATTGAACCCCTTATCTTATGACACTAAACCCCAGATCCAGCCGAAACACATACGGGGGAGTTTGGACTGTGAAAAGGGAGAGGTGCACGGAAATTTAGGGGAGTAGCAAAAGATCAGAGGTGTGGTGGCACGCACGGCACTGCACAGTGGACAGATTGTTGATTGTGCCGCTGGCTTTAGAGAGCGGGCGGGAGACACCCCTGCCAACTGTGCCACTCTGACTCCACTAAGCCCGTTTTAGGTGAAACCCTGGGGACCTACACTCGTGTGGTCCTGGAGCACAGGATAGCTGGAAAAGCAGCTGTATAGAGACACTGCGGGCGCGCGCACACAAGGAATGCTCCAGCGATTACCTAGTCATGTGAGACTCGGGGGCCATGGAGGGCGGGGCCGACTGTAAGGCAAGGCGGTCCCTTAACCCCTGAGACTCCACCCATCCCAAGCTCAACAGAGGCTTCTTCGGTTTTGCAAGTCTGGTATCATAAGGCTGAATCCAACACAGAAATTCTCCCAGCATAGTGAAAATGCCACGACAAGGGAAGGGATCAGAAACAAAAGAAATGGAGAAAAAGAAATGACTGGATATAGAGTTCAAAACCACGCTTATGAGGTTTTTCAAGAATATCCTAGAAAAGTTGGATAAAGTTAGCGAGACCGAAGAGGGGATGAAAAAAGACCAACTAGAGATGCAAAAGATTCAACTAGAGATGGAAAAGGTCCAACTAGAAATTAAACATACACTGACTGAAATAAAAACTATTACACAGAGTCCTAACAGCAGACTAGAGAAAGGCAAGAATCCTGTCAAAAATTTGAAATATAAAGAAACAGAAAATATTCAACTGGAAAAGCAAGAAGAGAAAAGAATCCAAAAATGTGAAGATAATGTAAGGAA
>PVJN01008340.1:27419-65607 GCA_004026805.1 Lasiurus borealis
ACATCATAATTAAAATACCAAGAGCAAAAGACAAAGAGAGAATATTAAAAGCAGCAAGAGAAAAATAGTTCATTACCTACAAGGGAGCACCCATACGACTGTCAGCTGATTTCTCAACAGAAACGATGCAGGCCAGATGGGAGTGGCAAGAAATATTCAACGTGATGAATAGCAAGAACCTACAACCAAGAATAATCTATCCAGCAAAGCTATCATTCAGAATTGAAGGGCAGATAAAGAGCTTCACAGAGAAGAAAAAACTAAAGGAGTTCATCAACCCCAAACCAGTATTATATGAAATGCTGAAAGGTACTCTTTTAGAAGAGGGAGAAGAAAAAGGTAAAAGACAAAATATTATGAACAATAAATACATACCTATCAACAAGTAAATCTAAAAATTAAGTGAATTAAAAATTTGATGAACAGAATAAACTGGTGAATATAATAGAATCAGGAGCACAGAAAGGGAGTGGACTGATAATTCTCAGGGGGGAAGGGGTGAGGGGTGTACAGGGAGAGACTTGACAAAAATCATACACCTATGGATGAGGTCAATGGGAATGAGGTAAAGGCAGAGAGAAGGGTGGGAGCTCGGTGGAGGGGTGCTATGGAGGGGAAAAAAGAGAAACAAATGTAATAATCTGAATAATAAAGAGTTAATTTAAAAAAAGGGGAGGCATCTACTGAGGAAAAAGAGGTGGTCGCATAGGGGTTTGACAACATAAGTCTTAAATAGCGTTTAAGAATGGAAGAGGTTGTTGGAGCATTGGGGCTGCTAAACTGCTTCTCAAAGTCAATTTGTGGTGCCAGTAATCAATGGTGTGAACTCAGTAGATTCAGCAGCCCATGATTACAAAGAAAGAAGATGGCTAAAATGATCTAGGGACAAGGTTCCGCAGGGTTAGGAAACAACAGACCATGAGTGACTCTGTGCTATATAGAGAAGGGGTGAAGCCAGAGTAAACTGACAGATTGGGAGAAAAAAGCGATTAAGTTGAGGTTTCTTGCGGTCAGAGTAAATATACTGAGAGGAAGAGCTCAAAGGAGATTTAAAAACCATAGTAGTAGGAATGGGGTCTTAAAATTCAACATTTCAAAATTAAGTTTTTGAAAGTCAATAATATGTCCTTGAAAGTGGTTGGCTAACTGGTCCAAAAATGATTATTGAAAGTGGAGTTCCAGAAACTGTAAGGTCATTCATGACCAATGATATATATGACCCAGAATGATGGAAGGAGTAGGGGTAAACAGGCCATGAACCATCAAAGTCCTCAGTGAATGCCATGAGATGGCAGTGATGAGGATACATGGTACAGCTGAATAGTAGAGGCCTCAAAATGTGGCTATGAAAATCAGGAATATAGGGGCAACAGACTCTATAATCCACCTACTCATATCTTGTAGTAGTGAAGTGAGAAAACAAGTACTCTAGACTTGAAAAAAATCATAAAAGAAGTGTGACTTACAGCCAGGTATTATAGTTAATGAGAAAAGTAGAAAAGTTTATTTATAAAAGTATAGAGAAGTGAGGTCTTCATAATGCAAAGAATTGGACTGGGGTAGGGAGACCGCAATGAGAAAATAAAGTGAAGATAGCAGGTTATGACATTGGAATATGAGGGGAGGGCTGGTCAGTAGACAGGTTTCTACTTTAGATGGTAGCAATGAATTACAGGGATAAGAAGTAAAGTGAATTAAACCATCTTCACTGCTCCAATTGAAACTCTGGAGTGAATTTCAATTATAAAACAAACAAAAGCCCTGAGCAATGAATGACCAAGACTATGGCTTGAATTGTTGCTCCAGATTCCAACACTAGTGTTAATCTGTTTGGGGGTCTCAACAAAGCTTAGCCTAAGAATAGAGGATGGTAAGGTAGACCAGGAATACTAAAGTTGCCCAGGTACAGGTGGCCTACTTGTTTCAGTAGGGTGCATTCTAGTATGGAGAGCAAATGGGCCTATGCTTTGAGTAGGGAAAAGGTTACAAAGGCAAGGGCAATTCAGAAGTGTCTGAAAATGTGTCTGATATCCTCACCTTACCTTTAGAGTTCAGCACAGAATCGAATGGCAATGCCAGTTTGGGGGCACACATGAAACTGCTTCATGAACTGCACAGTTCAGACTCAAGTGAAGGTAAAACTATGGGTGACCTATAATATGAATTTGTTAATGACCAAGACTTAAAATTTTTTTCTAAAGAGAGACTAGATGTTCAATTATAGGATGTATGTTTCCTCCTCAGAAGTAAATACATTTTTGTATCATTAAATGGGGACTTGGACTACATATCTAAAATCTACCTATATCTTACTCTTTAAATTCTATAATGTTTTATTTAAGAATATTCTTCTTTCCCTGCCAATAGAGCTCACAAACATGATGAATGTTCCTAAAACCCACTGAACTTTCTGTAAGTAGTATGGCAAGCATCAACCTCACAAAGTAACACCACACAAGAAGGGCAGGGATTCTCTGAAAGTGACATTATGACAGGAAGCAAAGTGGCTATGGTGGGCAGACTAAGCCGATTTTCAAAAAAAAAGGCTAAAACTACAAAGAAATTGTGCTGAGGCTTGAATGCATTGAGCCCAACTGCAGATCCATGAGAATATTGGCTATTAAGATATGCAAGTATTTTGAACTGGGAGGAGATAAGAGAAAGGGCCAAGTGATACAGTTCTAAGCTTCGTATTTTATTTTATCATATGACAATAAAATCTTGATATATTCACTTCAAAAACAGATCCTTAAAATTCACCTATATTTTATCCTTTTAAGGAGAGGAGCTGGAGCTGTAATTTAAATGTCTTTGTATCCATATATAACCCCTAGATGGTAAAAAAAGAAAAAAACTCAAAAAACTAAGTAACTAATGTAAGGTCAAGAATTATAAAAACCAGATTACTTGATTCCTAAATCTAGTGTTCTTTACTTGAAGTCTTCTTCTGGGCTTCTGAAGGTTTTTTTTGTTGTTGTTGTTGGGTTATTTTTTTAAATAAATCTTTATTGTTCAGATTATTACAGTTGTTCCCTTCTCCCCCCATAGTTCCCTTCCACCCAATTCCCACCCCACTGTCCTCATCCATAGGTGTTTTTGGTTCTCATGTACCCCCCATACCCACTTCCCACTGAGAATTGTCAATCCACTCCCTTTTTATGCCCCTGACTCTATTATATTCACCAGTTTATTCTGTTCATCAGATTTTTTATTCACTTGATTATGTATTTGTTGTCACTTTGTTGTTCATAATTTTTTATCTTTACCTTTTTCTTCTTCCTCTTCTTAAAGAATACCCTTTAGCATTTCATATAATACTGGTTTGGCAGTGATGAACTCCTTTAGATTTTTCTTATCTGTGAAGCTCTTTATCTGACCTTCAATTCTAAAGGATATCTTTGCTGGGTAATCTTGGTTGTAGGTTCTTGCTATTCATCACTTTATTTCTTGCTACTCCTTTCTGGCCTGCATAGTTTCTGTTGAGAAATCAGTTGAAAGTTGTATTGGTACTCTCTTGTAGGTAACTGTTTTTCTCTTGCTGCTTTTAAGGTTCTCTTTGTCTTTTGCCCTTGGCATTTTAATTATGAAGTGTCTTGGTGTGGTCCTCTTTGGATTCCTTTTGTTTGGGGTTCTGTGCACTTCCTGAACTTGTAAGTCCATTTCTTTCATCAGGCAAGGGAAATTTTCAGTCATTTTTTCTTCAAATAGGTTTTCAGTATCTTTTTCTCTCTCTTCTTCTGGCACCCCTATAATTCAGTTGTTGGTACACTTGAAGTTGTCCCAGAGGCTCCTTACACATCTTCATATTTTTGGATTTTTTCTTTTCAGTTTGGGTGTTTTTTGCTTCTTCATATTTCAAATCTTTGACTTGATTCTTGAGACCCTCTAGTCTACTGTTAGGTCTCTGTATATTATGAGTCAGTGAATGTTTAATTTCTAGTTGATCTTTTTCATATCCTTGAGGGTCTCACTAAATCTCTCAAAGGTTTCTGAAACATCCTTGAGTAACCTTATAACCATGGTTCTGAACTCTATATCCAGTAGTTTGCACAGTCTTGTAGTTAAGCCTTGATTGCTTTTGGTATCACTGGGAGGAATTGGCCTCCAGGCCAATTGATCTGAAGATCAGTTGTGTCTATGATGGGAGAATTTCTGTGCTGGAGACACCCTTATGGGGCAAGACTTGCTTCAGTGGGCTTTGGAACTCACTGAGTCTGCCCTCTTGAGTGTCCCTTATGGACATGAAGAGTCATAATCTGGATGGTCTCTGGCTCTTGGATCTCCAAGGAGGTGCAGTCAGTCACTGCCTGAATCCACCCAGCAGGAGTTAGAGACAGATCTGCAGATTCCTCCTCTTTGGGGTTCGGAGGTGTCCAGATGAGGCCCAGTTGTGAAGCAATGCAAGTTGCTGTCCAACTTTGGGCTTTATTTTGGAGGCTCTGGGGCTCTCTGACCCAACTGCAGTTTGTAAGATTTTAGATTGCAAAAGGCCAGGCCCTTCATATGGAAAAGCCTGTGCACAGCTTGAGTGGGGTTATAAATTGGGTGGGGAGAGTGTCTCAGGGAATCAAAAGGGTAAACTGCAATGGCTGACTGTAAGCCCTGCCCTAAAGAGGACCCCACGTCTGTGTGTCCCACGACACCATGCAGGAACAATGATCGCTGGAAGCACCTGTGAGAGAAATTCGTCCTCATGTTCCAGCATTTTGCCAGACAGTCCAGTTTCTCCCCGTATGAGTCTGGATCCCTAGAGTCTTGCCCGGGGCTGGAGTTCAGAGCAGTCAGGAGCTTATAGCTTTTATTTCCCTCCTGACTGAAAAAGACAATAGCGTACTCAGATGCCACGCGCCTCTGTACCTCCACACTCCCTCCCAGTATCAGTGTGCTTTTCTTTCCTTCTAGTTGTATAAATTCCACTCAGCTAGTCTTCCCTTGTTTTACCTTTTAGTAGTTTTGATATGGTTGTGCGAGGCAGCAACTTCAGGTGTTTACGTATACTGGCATCTTGGTTCCTCTCCTATTGTTTTTACTACAGAAAATTCTGAATTCTTTCCTATGTCTCTTACAACTAACTCATCAGGGCTTCTTTTCTTTTCTTAATATATTTTATTGATTTTTTTACAGAGAGAAAGGAAGAGGAATAGAGAATTAGAACATCGATGAGAGACATCGATCAGCCGCCTCCTGCACATCCCCTACTGAGGATGTGCCCACAACCAAGATACATGCCCTTGACTGGAATCGAACCTGGGACCTTTTAGTCCACAGGCCGATGCTCTATCCACTGAGCCGAACCGGTTTTGGCTCATTAGGATTTCTTAATACAAGCTTTCGGCCAGCACCATAAGCCATCCTTAAAAAAGCTTATCATGGTGGTGCCTTTTTTCCCCATTAACAAGATATACATACTATCTAGTTCCAAAGACAAGGTTAGAGGAAAATCCTTGCCTAGTAATTTCATGGAATTACTATATGGAAATATTAAGTTCTAAAAATCACTCTTAAGGTTATTCACAACATAGTATTTTGCTGTATTCTTTATATTGTTCTCAGTGGTTGAGAGTCGACCCCTAAAACAGGAGGTCACTATGTGATTCTCTTGGTCAGGGTACAAGCCCAGGTTGCAGGCTCGATCCCCAGTAGATGTGCAGGAGGCAGCTGAACAGTTTCTCTCTCTTCCCTCTCCCTTCCTCTCTCTGAAATCAACAACAAAAATAAATAGTATTAAAAATACAAATCACTTCTCGAACAGTCTTCTGGAACAAATGGAAGTTTGAGAACAGGTTCCACTTGTACTCTGTGTGACATACAGCGAATACTATATTCTTAAAATAAAGCAAGCCAGAGCAAAGAAACGATTAAGAAGATGTAAGGAAAATACATGTATATTTCTTGAAGAAAATCTGTGTATAAGTGAACCTGTACAATTCAAACCCATGTTGTTCAGTGGTCAACTGTATTTCATTTTCCACATTACTAGTTTGTTGCAAATGAATAAATTGCTCAATAATCAAAGGTGGGGAAATATCTGTTGGGCATCATTAGATTCTTTCTGAAAATAGGTGAAATCTTCAGGAATCACTTTTCTAATTTCATACTTTTTTGAGAACACTTTTCTCAGCAATGCAGTAGGTTAAACACACTACTGATCAAATTATTTGAGGCCAGTTCTTTATTTTATAGAGAGCAAATATTAGAAACTGCTTTGGCACAAGTTAAAAGTGGCTCTCATATACTTGCTAGTATTCCCCAGGATCACTAATAACTCACTGCCAAAATTTACTTAGTTACCAGAATTGCCACAAATGTAAATGACAAAGTAGGGGGGAACCTGAGCACACATAAAATTGTTCTTTATTTTTTGGATGTAATGCAAATAATCATATCTAATATTCTTTCAGAAAACAAAAAATGCAAAACATGCTCAAAAAACAAGAAATCAGGTTATACTTTTCATAAGGCACCACCAAAAACCCTGGCAAATTAGAATCCATATTATATTTAAGTGTCTCACTAGCAAATAAATAAATATGTAAGGGAATAACCAACAGAGGGTCTTGAAGTTTACAAAACACATTCTTGTTTAGACATCTCTGAGTGCTGCAAAGGTAATAATAAGTAGGATACATCTTTAAAAATCCATCCTAACCTTTCCTAGTGCACATCATTTATTGCATAGTGGTGACTGGCTATAATCCAAGCCAAGAGAAGATTGCAATTCCAAAATAGGTTAACATTCATCTTTTCCTTCTCATGCTATAAATACCAGTTGGCACATCCATATCAAAAAAGTATATACTTTAATTATAAAATAACATGGAGGGCAGCAAATCATTTACCTGCTTTTTAAAATCTATACTTAAGGACTACTGCAAAACCAACTTACTACAAACCCTTTATTGAATCTGTTTATACGTGGGGCTTTTTATCAGCTTACTTTTTCCACAATTTACAAATCTCACTCCAAAACTGTCACATTTTCCTTTTAAAAGTAGATAATATCACCCTTTAAAATGGAAGGGTTTTCTGAACTTTTCCTTCCATCCTCCTATTTTAAGTACTTGCTAATGTCCATACAAATTATTATAGAATCAAAATATTGACAAGCAGGAAGCTTCTTTTATGTGCACTGAATTGCACTCCAACTAAAAAAAAATGAAGAAAAATAATTTCTTAGATACTTGCTAAAGATGAAAGCAAAGAAGTGAAGTACAGGAAAATTTGTTCTAATATTACAAGTCTGTTAACCTTTGCTGGAGTTTTGATTAAAGTATATTATGATGAATCAGATTTAATGTTTGCTGCCTTTTCAATTATTCGAAGTATGATTTACGATAATTGGTTGGAGACTGCCCTGCATTTTTCTCCCAGGTTTCTAGCAGGTAATATGCCATATTCAGAAAATAAAGCATTCCTTAAAGGCACAAATTTGACTCATGAAGTGCAAAAGCTGGTTTGCAGCAATTTTGGGAGCCTAGCAGCTACATCTCAACATGGCTTTGTTGCAGTAACTATCACAATAAAATACACATTTGTGACAGCAAAATGCTTGTTCCCTCAAGAAAGCTACTACCAATATATTCGTTGTACTTGTAAACTTAGCAGTTTGCATAGTTCTAATTACCCACCCTTGAGACTGATAGGGCCTCATGCTGGAAACTAATTCCAGTATGTCATAAATGCAGGAAGTTTCATCAAAAGGTTGATGGAACATTGAGGCTTCTATATTCTGCAAGGCTGAATACACATTATTACCTACTGGAATGGCTGAAGGGCATTTTAATCTACTTTATTGCCTCCTGCTGGCCAAACAATTGATGAGCCAGCCAAAGGCAGTTCCCCCAAAACTGATGATGCCTTTGTATACTAAACCTTAACTTTTGACATGTATATCATTTTGCCTTGGGACAAGTTGTGTAATAAAGAGCAAGGGGTCCTGAGGCAGACAGAACTTTGTTCCTACAGCTAAACTCCTCTGGCTCCCCCATGGATTATAAATTTATATTTCTAGTCTCTTTATTAATTTATAGCAATCTAGCATTTCTTCATTTTTCATTCTATAACCTTTCCTAAAATAATTTCCAATGAAGGTAATAGGAAATATCTTTGAAAGGATTAACATATAAGTTAAAATACCTATGGGAAAACATTTTAAGTTTTAAAATAAAAATGTTTCAATACCACAGAATGGGTTAAAGTTGTAAGTAGTAATTTTTTCTAACTGAAAACAATGTCTTGTTTTAGAGCATCAACATTTCTTTAAGTAGATGAATCTTAGTCCATTTATTCTGAATTGATTTGTATTATGTTCTCCTCTCTCTCACTCTCTCTCAAAAACTAATTTAATCTGTTTTCAGCCTTGGTCTAAATCTATGGTCAAGAGTCAGACCAAATCCTCTCTGTTTTTCAAATACAGAAAATCCTACAGTATAGATTAATTGATTTATAACTAAGTTTCAAAATGTCAGAAGAAAAAGAAGCTATTTATTCATGGTTGGAGATTGCCCTGCATTTTTCTCCCAGGTTTCTAGCAGGTAAAATGCCATATTCAGAAAATAAAGCATCCCTTAAACAGCCACCTATATTCATTTTCTATACTCCAAGAAGCAAAGCACCTTGGCTATCTTAGCATCCTCATGCCCCTCCACTGGGCTGAATAGTTAATGGGTGACTAGGAAGGAAAAAAGTATTTTAAAATGTGTCCCAAGACCGCCATCACGTAAAATTGCATTCAATTTTTAACCCTCAAATATCTGATTTCTTTTGCAAAGACCAAAAGGCAAAAAATATTGTGCTTTCTTCTGTAACATTGACCAAATGAAAAATTTCTTAATATCTTTATATAGTTTGGCAAAATGAAATTGGTTATCTTGCAATATCCATTGAAATCTTCAATCATTCACATACCTGAGATGAGATTCTCAAGACACACGCATAGCAACACTTATGAACCTCTCAACAGGTCAAAACACTCAACATGTGCCTCAAAAATAGGTAGCCTCAAACAGAGAACACATTTATAAAAAACTGGATTTTATAGAAAAGCTTTTTGTATTTCGTGTGTGTGTGTGTGTGTGTGTGTGTTAAATAAGATGGCTTTTGAGTTAAATCTCATACCCACTTAAACTGTGACTGGACAGTACATTTTACTTCTAGTTACTAGAAGACATTTCTTTCAAACAAATTGGGGTAAAACGGAAAGGAGAATAGAAGCTATTCTGTAGGTCCACCTGCTCCTGCCCTCTTTAAAAGTAAAACTGATTAAGTCAAACAAGATTTTTAAACAAAATTAAAGGGACACAGGACAGTAAAGACAAAACACTATTTTTAGTTTGCTTGTTTTTTCTTTAAAAAAAAAAAATTAGTCCCCTCCTAATAAGTTTCCATACAGCTTACCTAACACCTTAACAAGAGAACACAACAAGAAGGAAGAGGACACAGCACCATAGTTTCAAACATTCACATACAAAAACAAAACAGCCATCACAGATACAGTAAGACCAAGTTTCCCAAAGACAGGGACAAGTCCCAATGCACAAAGGAAATATAATTATTTATTTAAAAAACACACACACACAAAAAAAAATAAGATGGAAGATCTGGTTAGGCTAGGATGGACAAGTAAGTGCTAACTCCTCGTACTACAAGGAGGAATGGGACTTCTTTATGAAAAAGCAAAAAAGAGTAAGGAAGCCTCCAAAAGGATTTCTGACACAGGAACTCTGTCATATGCTGCTGGTTACAGTAAATATATATATATTTATATATTCGTATATGTATATTAAAAAAGGAAAAATAATCTATTTTTAGAACAGTCAGTAGTCAGAGACATTTAGAAAAAAGTAAAAACAAGTCCTTTTTTTTCTTTTTAAAAAAATGGATTTACTAAAACAACTTCATCACCCAGAGGTCCTACAATCCCACATCCTCTGATGAAGCCATGGTGTTATTCAACAGCATCTGGTGTGGACCACAATCAGAAATTGTCAGTATTGGAAACAGCATTGGCATCGGGGTTGCAAGGCAAAATGTTGTTATTTGCTGGTCTTGTTCATGGCCATGCCTGAAGCCTGGTGGTATCTAGTATACTTGTGAATGAAGGTTTTCCCCAAAAGCATGCATCTCTGTGGCTCAGTAAAACATTAACTTGTCTTCTTTTCTTTTGTAGATGCCTAGATCCATGGACCTGCTCTGCTCTAAAATGTAGACCCAAGACAGCAAGACCTTTCTAAGTAAAAAAAAAGGCTCCTTGCCTTGAAAATAACAAAAGCTCTTCTTCCCGGAATACCATCTAGTTAGATTTCTGAACGACAAGACATCCTCCTTGGAAAGATAAGGTGATCTGCCTCTCATTTGCAGTTTTCTTCTTGGTACAAACAAGCACAATTAGCTGAGGTCTAGACTGTGCTAAAAGGAGTTAACTCTGGCCCTGTTCCTCTCCTAGTTGTATTTGTAGGGCACTAAATGCCCAGTAATAGTGGAGAAAGTGATACTCTGACTCCTTTGTAACTATACTAACAAAGGAGAGCCACATAATCAGCACCTCAGATGGTGCTGCCTCTAGGTGATAAACCTCTAACTAATACCAACTGGCCATAAGACACATCTTGCATTCCCTGATGGCACACCAATGTATTAAACCCAACCAACTACCCTGGAGGTCAAATGTCTGACCTTAATGTAACAAACCATACTCAACAGACATGAACTGAAACATTGGCTGCTATACCAAAGAAGACACCCTCTGCACAGACGTGTTGATAGAGAATGTTGATCACACAGTCCATGCAAAGAGCAAGTCAGCTACAAGGACTTTCTCTGAAGGCCATTCATCTTTGGAAGCAACACTGTGAGTGGATCTAAACCACTCAATTTTATGACTAAGATCTTAATGTGGTCCATTTTCCCCATGTCCCAAACTAACTTAATATATGCTAACTGGTCTCCTTAAGATCCTCCATCGGTAGTTTGTAGCTCATTATGAAGGAAGGAGCTGGTGCTTGACCTGGGCTATCTGGACCCTGCTTCTTTGCACAGTTTATACAGATGTAATCTTCATTTTCAGCCATTTCTGGAGATACTCCTACACAAACTTGATGAAACCACTCATCACAGCCACCATCACATTGTACCCAGTCTACCTGTAGGAGACAAGATTGAGCAATGTTTAGGTTATATAATCATTAAGCCTAAAATAAAAGCAAACCAAAGAGCTTTCTTGTTTAAATGACAGCAACAATTGGAATGTCAAAAGACAATGACTTCTTATGCGGTTCTTTTTAAAGAAAGGAGGTGGAAGCTAATACCTCAAAAATTTATTTTACCATAGTATATGTCCATAAAATTAGGCCTGTTAGGTACTCCATTACCTCATAAATACCTGAGACTCCTTGGAAGGCAGAAACATGAGAAAAACTTGACAAAAAATGAACTAATAGAGCAGCCAAGTAGTTTTAGCTGGTATTAACAATTTTTAGGCAATGCAATTATCAATCAAGAAAGGAAGAGTACAATATGAAGGCAACCCTATGTATTAGCTTTATTTCAAAGAGATAAGCTGAAGTACTGAGAGCATTAAATACCTTTTTAGAAAAGCAGTCACATAGGCGACTTTTAAAACTAACATTTTTTATTCTTCTCTTCTTCTATTATAAATATAACTCCCTATAAAAAGTTATAAAATATCAGATAAATACAAATTAACCAATGAAAACAGTCAAAGACACAGGTCAATAGATTACTCTGGGGTTAAAATTAAAGTCTAGATAACTGTTAAGTCATTGGTAAATGCCAGGAAAACTTTGACCCTTCAGAGAATTTATATATCTATATATATAAAAGGCTAATATGCAAAGGGTCCCCTCAGGAGTTCAACTGGGAGACCAAGAATTCAATTGCTTGCTATGATGTGTGCTGACCACCAGGGCACAGTGTGAAACAAAGCAAGGCCCCAGCCAGTAGCTGGCATCTGGAGAAAGGAGGCCCCAGCAGGCAGCCGGAAGGCCCCAATTAGCCCTGATCACCAGCCAGGCCTAGGGACCCCTACCCATGCACAAATTTCATGCACTGGGCCTCTAATATTGTGATAATAGTAGGAGGTAAGAAAAGCACTATCATTTGGTGACTTTAAATAAGCCTTGGACCTAGAATTAAAAATAGGGTGATTTTGGCTTTTTATATTTGGAGGGTGATTGTTATAGTTTTTAAAGCTGATTCCATGGCAGATGCAGTACACACTACAAAAGTTAAATCATTTCACGTGTCAACATAGGAAGCCACTTAAAACAATGAGCTTTGGCCCTAGCTGGTTTGGCTCAGTAGATAAGAGTATCGGCCTGGGGACTGAAGGGTCCCGGGTTCAAATCCAGTCAAGGGCACATGTCTGAGCTGTGGGCTTGATCCCCAGTAGGGGGCATGCAGGAGGCAGCCGATCAGTGATTCCCTCTCATCATTGATGTTGCTCTCTCTCTCTGAAATCAATAAAGTTATATATATGTATGTGTATATATATATGTATGTGTGTGTGTGTATATATATATATATATATATATGTATTAAATGAGCTTTGCCTGATATCAGAGCAAAGTAAGGCATATGAAGAGATTAAGTAAGTACCTCAATACAGCTTATGAAAAAGAACAGAGGAAGGTTTTGGCTAGGTAAAGGAGTTTCAAAGAAAGAGAACAGTTTTCAAAATTAGCTTCCATGTACTATTAAAAAAATTATCAAAACTATGATAATCAGTTAGTAGTTTTAGAGTTCTAATAAAGGGTGGGAGAAATTACTTGTTTAAAAAAATGTTTTTACAGCCGAAACCGGTTTCGCTCAGTGGATAGAGCGTCGGTCTGAAGACTGAAAGGTCCCAGGTTTGATTCCGGTCAGGGGCATGTACCTTGGTTGCAGGCACATCCCCAGTAGGGGGTGTGCAAGAAGCAGCTGATCAATGTCTCTCTCATCGATGTTTTTTGTTCTCTATCCTTCTCCCTTCCTCTCTGTAGAAAATCAATAAAATATATTTTAAAAAATTAAAATTTTTTTTTACAGAGTGGAGGGGAGGGAGAAGGGGGAGAGAGAGAAACGTTGATCTGAGAGAGATTAGTTTCCTCTCACATGTGCTCTGACCAGGGCTGGGGAATCAAGCCTGCAACCGAGGTATATGCCCTTGATCAGGAATCAAATTCAAGACCTTTGGTCCATGAGCTGACACTCTAACCATTGAGCAACCCAGCCAGGACTCAAAATAATCTTTCTGCTTTCATTGTTCCTATTTTAGAGTTTTAGAGCTCAGTAAACTATGTTGTGTAGTATAAAGATTACTGAATTTGGTCAGAAGTTCTGAAGTGCATAATTTGAGGCAAGTTATTTAATCTCGTTAAAGCTCAATTTCCTCATCTGTAAAAATGGAGATTACATCTTCTTTATAGAATATTTTGAAGATCAAGTGAAATAATGTACTATAGCAAAACACCTAGTTACTGCCTGGGTACTTTTTAGTATTAGTTTCATGGCTCTACTCATTATTCTATCTTTCACAAACTACTGCATCTTGAAATAACTGCCTACCAGCAGTACAGTACACCTTAAAATGTGTAGAACACTTGCATCAGAATCACCTGTTGTGTTTTCTTAAAAGTGTAGCGAAACCCATCCCAAACCCACAAACTCAGAATATCTTGGGTGTACAAACCAGAAGAAAACATTTTCAATCAGCCCCAAAGCCCAAGGGAATTCTTACATAGTCTAAATCTGATGATCATCGGCACTTTGTGACACTGCTTTCTGTAAATTAGAGCAATTTAACAATTCCTTCCTAAAATAAATTCTGTTTTTTTTTTTCTGTAATTGTTTGTATAATATTAGCTTCAGAAGCCAAAAATAAAGAAAATAACTTATCAAATGTTCCTATTATGGCAAAATATATTAGAGATAGAAAAGGGTGATGCTGACTTCTATGCAACAAAATAGAAATAAAGGTCCTGCAAGCAAGTGAAGGTTTATAAAGTGCTAATTTAGTAGTAGGTGTACTCGGGATAAGTGTTTTGGCTATTTGGAGCTGGTATAGGTAATTGGGAAGATAAATTGTTTCTTTAGGCTGCCCATACTTGAGATATTATGACACCCTGAGCAAATAGATAATTTTTACTTCTATCTCCAAACCTCTTAATCCAGTCTAGTCCCAATTCATGATAATCCACAGGATAAGAAAGTTGCCAATTTATCCATATTTGCTAAGAAAAGTTGGTCCCATGTCTTTTAAAATCTAGTTCTGCATACACTCACTGGCTTCCAGTTTCCCAAAATTAAATCTATCATCTCTCCCAAATAAGGAAGACAACATTTTCCCTTTGTAATTTTGGCTAGAGATCCATTCCTTGGCCTACCTCTTCTGAATTCCAAGAGTATATAAGTTTTCTTAAGATATTCATTGGTACACAGATGCTCTCCAAGGCTACACGTTATATTAGCAATTTACCCTGGTAATCTAACAGGGGAAAAAAAAAACAGTCCTTTTTTCACTAATATTTTTTTATCACGTTCATCTATTAACAATTAAACTCCATTTGTATGAAAAGGCCCACAGGATCATAAAGCAAACTCAAGTTTGGAATGTTAACAGAATCTACAAATGATTTTGACACATGGGGGATAGACTATGTAGTAGTCTGAAAATTCAAGACAGAAAATTTGGCTAACTATATATTAAGTTCTCATATTCATTTCCCCTTTCATTATTTCTGGAGAATGCATTTATCAAATTACAAACCTAATTGCTTAAAAACTTCATAGCTATGAGCTGTTTTAAGTATTAATAGGAGATTTAACATTATAGAATAAATAGGTTATTGGATTTGGATTTTTGGAAATGTTTGTTTAAAAGAGAAATATTAAATAGACAAAATAATGTTTGACACTTCATGTTTTGCTATATGGATACATACTTACACTTAAGAAAAAAACATTTGGCATATTATATTTTGTTCATTTTTTAAATTAATTTTTTATACATATCTCCCCAGTGCCCCCCCCTCCCTCCTAGGCATAACCCAACCCCCCAGTGTCTATGTTCATTGGTTATGCTTACATGCATGCATACAAGTCCTTTGATTGATCTCTTATCTACCTCACCTTTTTGTTCATTTTTTAGAGCATATTATTCCAAAGGGATGGGGGGTGGGAAGGTGGCCTGGTCATTTAGTGATATTCTTAGCTCAGTTACCCAACTGAGCTTTTGCCATTTTGGCATTTAATCTGTTTTGTACCAAAGTTCCTTGCAAAAATCAGGTTTGAAAAAATTTTTAAATCCTCTTAATTAAGTACAACATATATTCATCACACTTGTATATAATTTTTTGGTGCTCTGAGCATTAAATGACTGGATTCTCTCAGTCTGCCAAAGATTGATGAGTTTCCCAAGACATAATTTCAGTGCTAAACTAGGGAAGTTGCAAGTTAGAACATGATGGGACAAAGGTTTTTTAATAATCTATTCTGATATTTTCCCTTTCTCTTTCTAAAACATCTTAAAATTGAGGTGAGGTAACCTTTCAATATTTTCTCAATGTGCACATTTGGGGGAAAGAGTAATAATTATTGGTTAGAAAAATTATAAATATACACTTACCAAAATATAAACAAACCTTGTTTTTCTTTTATTGCATAATATTTTAAAGAAGACAGACTTCCCTAAAAATCATTCTTTTCTTGTTATTCTTTTGTTCTGAAGATGTGTGCCATACATTAATTTGGTCTTAGAGAAACACTATATTCTAAATTGAGAAAGTTGTAAAATTCTTTACACAGCTTGTAAAGAAATATACCTTTTATGTATATTAAAACTGGTATTAAACTCTGGTCAGTTTTGCTCAATTCTTAGATCATTGGCCCACAGACCAAAGAGTTCCAAGTTCGATTCCTCACCAAGGACATGTACTTTGGTTGCAGGTTTGATTCCTGCTCTGGTCAGGATGCATGCACGAAGCAACCAGTCAATGTCTCTCTCACATCATCTATTGTTTTTTTCTCTCTCTCCCCCATTCCTCCCTCCCTTCCAATCTCTCTTTCAAGATTAATGGAAAAAATATCCAAGGGTTAGGATTAATTAAAAAAAAACAAAAAACTGGTATCAGGAACAAACTTGAAGAATCACAAAAATTACACAACAGCAAGGATAGGCAAAATGTTTAAAATCTGAAATAATGTTTAAAATTAAACATATTACAGAAATACAATCTTTACTGTTTCTGTTATGTAAGGCACACACTGCTCACTTTTGTATATGTGGTAACAGTTTAAAATAGATATTTTTGCCCAGCAGAGTGGCTCAATGGCTGAGCATCAACCTATGGACCAGGAGGTCACGGTTTGATTCCCGGTTCAGGGCATACGCTCATATTGTGAGCTCGATCCCCAATATGGGGCGTTCAAGAGGCAGCTGATCAATGATTCTCTCTCATTATTGATGCTTCTATCACTCCTTTCCTTCTCCCTTCCTCTCTAAAATCAATAAAAAATAAAATAAAATAGACATTTTCTTTGAATATTAAATCTCCTTTACTCCATCGAAATGTATGTAACTTTCTTATATTAGGAGCAAATATTAGAGCTCATTTAATAATAATGATCACATCTTTTTAAAATCCAAACCCAAGGATATGTTTGTATATGTATGTATTTAATTGATTTTAGAGAGGAAAGGGGAGAGAGAGAAACATCAATGTAAGAAACATTGATTGATTGCCACTAGCATGTACCCTGACTGGGGATTGATCCCTGCAACCTGAGTATGTGCCCTGAGTTGGTGTACAGGATGTTGTTCCAACCAACTAAATTAACCAGCCAGGGCAATAATGATCACATCTTAACATTTACATTGCATTTTTGGTTAACAAGTACTTTCATAGGGATTACCTCACCTATTTTCTTATAACTTTGAGAATAAGAAAGTTAATTAAAAAATGTTATGCTTTAGCTGGTGTGGCTCAGTTGGTTGGGTGTCTTCCTGTGTACCAAAAGGTTGCCAGTTCAATTCCTGATCAGGGCACATGCCCACGTTGCAGTCTAGATCCTCAGAAGCCGATGGATGTTTCTTTCTCTCCCTCTCCTTCCCTCTCTCTCTAAAAATCTATTTTTAAAAAAGTATTAAAATTTTTTTATAACAGATGCAAAATAAAAACAACAAAAAACAACAAAACTGTGTGCAATGTTTATATGCTACAGGAAGATAACAGGAATAACAATAGATAAACTAAGCCATATTTAAAATGCTGAGCAGAGAGGGAAGAGATTATTAAATGAAAAGGAGGGGAAAAAAAAGAGAAAAAAAAGATTCAACGTAGATTTAAACACTTTTAGGGATAGAAATACCATATTTTGGTGACTGGCATACAATTAAAAAGAAAAAAAGTTTTTGCCAAAACTGAGCTGCTAATACCCAAAGAGAAACAGCCTATCAGCAGGCTCTTTAATAAACAAATTCAGATGAGAACAAAAGGTAAAAACAATGCATACACATATAATGTATCTATTAAAATGTTTATAGTATATAAAAATGCTTATTAAATTAATAAAGATACAAAAGTGAATACAGTATGACATGCTATAAAATAAACTATATAAAAAAGGATTAGAAGAAAATATAAAATTTTTTATAGTTACTATCTTTGGAAAGTTAAACTATGGGCTATGTGATTTACTATATAAAACTTTAAAGTGTAATTTAAATATAAATGTTATTGAGCTTTGAAATGTTCTGGTATTTACATCTCAATAGTGGGATAAGGATTTTAGTGGAGAGAATCTGTTCTGTGGGAGCAGGTAACCAAGGTTCTACTTTTAATTTTGCCACTAATTAGCTCTGTGATACTATCAACATCATTTATCTTCACTGAGTTCTGGTTTCATTGTTTATAAAATAAAGAATCCTGGTTACAGAGACCTCTTCAAGCTCTAACACTGATGCAGTTGTATTTATTCTGTTCAAATTGAAGAGCTATTAAAATTCTAAATACCAAGTGGTGTAATGAACATAAAATTAGAACTATGAATTTACTAATCATCTTGATGGGAACCATATAGATGCCTCTAGTCATTTTATGAACTGAGGTTTTTCATGAAGTCCATTGATCTTTCTTAGAACATCAATATTACTTAAAGAATGACCAATACACATAATTATTATACTTAAAGCTTAGGAATCAAATTTTTTAAATATTATCTTTAAAGGTCTTAATTATTTTTTTACAAGGGACTTCAAAAAATCATATTCAACTGAGGAGAGTACAATAGGCCTGAGTGTAGACAAACAGACCAAAGAGAGAAGACTTAACCCCTAAGCTTTATGTCGTTAGAACAAATCCTAATACAATTTGCCAGAACTCTGAGAATACTGAGCCGGGATTTTCTCAGGCCACTGTCTGTGGTTAACAAACAAGATATTTAGTTCTCCGGGTCACTCTAGAGGGAAAGCATAAGACTATTTTGAACTTTTTATCCCAATCGCATATGAAATGTATTGCTGTTTCGAGTAATCACATAGCTCCCCTCTGCTCTTCTCACTGCGTTCACTAAATATATAATTTTTAAAACACAACATTTCTTCTAATCACATTGATGTAAGAGCCTCATAATTCAAAACACTTTATAGAAACTATAGAAAACATTTTGTTGGAAGCCCAAACCCTGGGATCAAAAACAGACTCTCATTATGTCAAACATGTCTCCACGCCTGTTGCTCTTTGTCCCCTCTCACAGTTAACTACACCCTATTAGAACTCACCTTATCCTTGCAAGGCCTTTGACAGTTTTGTGCTGCACACACAGCATTCTCATCATCAGATTCCTCTGCTCCTGACCAGTCATACTTTGAGGGGATATCCAGCACTTTTCTTTCTCTCTTCTTCTCAGTATTCTCTTTCACAAGTTCTACTTTGGCTGCAGCAGCCTTCTCCTTCTTTTTTTTTCTCTCTTCTTCTTTTGCTAGTTTCTTGGCCAGTTTGTTCAGCTCCTTTGCTTTTTCTGCACTTAATTTTAATTTCTTCTTTTTAGGTTTATCCATTTTCTTTAACTCTTTAGACTTCTGTTTTCCTTCTCCAAAAAGTTGTTCTACCTTTTCTAGCTTCCGTTTCCTTTTCTTCTCTGAAGAGTCCTTTCCTTTTATTTTTAATGGTTTCTCCTCCATGCTGTCATCCTTTAAAAATATAAAATTAGAAACAATTTTTAAGCAAGACATTTAAAAACAGTTTTGTTCTCTTATGTGAGATATCCTGAAGTGTCAAATACATAGACAAATGTATACTAGAGGTTACTGGGGGAGAAATAGGATTTGTTGTTTAATGGGTACAGTTTCTGTTTGGGCTATTTAAAAAGTTCTCAAGCCGAAACCGGTTTGGTTCAGTGGATAGAGCATTGGTCTGCAGACTGAAAGGTCCCAGGTCGATTCCGGTCAAGGGCATGTATCTTGGTTGCGGGCACATCCCCTGTAGGGGATGTGCAGGAGGCAGCTGATCGATGACTCTCTCTTATTGATGTTTCTGACTTTCTATCCCTCTCCCTTCCTCTCTGTAAAAAAAAAAAATCAATAAAATATATTTTTTAAAAAAAGTTCTCAAAATAGTGAAGGTAATACAACTGAATTGTATATTTAAAAAGTTGGTAAATTTTGTGTAGTATACACTATACTACTAATATCCTAGATTATTTAAAAATCACTTGAAGAAGGCAAATGTAATATTCAATGAAGATAATCAATAGCAAAAAGTAATGACAAGCCCTAAATAAAATATTTCACTTATTTTTAACTTGCTAAGGAAAAACACTTCATTGTTAGCATCCTATATAATAAAAGCCTAATATGCAAATTAATTGAACCGTGGAACAACTGGTTGCTCTGATGCAAATTGACCACCTAGGAGCCAGCTCACAGGCCTCAAGCCAGCTAAGGTGGATGCTAACGGGGACCCCCCAATCATCCCGCAGATCAACTCTGATCACTGGCCAAGCCTAGAGACCCTACCCATACACAAATTTCATGCATTTGGGCCTCTAGTATATTAATATAACCTGTAGCATCCATTTGAGATGAAATAATACACAGAAAGCTAAATGTACTAAAGGTACATTAAATTATGTAATAATGTTTTTGGTTTTCATTTACTACTACAATAGAATAGTTCTTCATAATTCAATAAATTCTAGGTGGTTAAGAAGTTATTAGAAATGTTATCAAAACAAAAAAAATGTTATCTCAAAACAAAAGCTATATAGTGACTTTAGCAAGAGCTAGAAAATAGTTGATATGACAAAGCAAAAAATATATTTTTCTTTTCAACTTCCGAATATTGTTGCTCTTCTGTGCCAATGCAATAAATGTTAAAATTTTAATAGTAAAGATATGTCTAGTAACAGGAAGAACAAAGAGGGTGGCTGAAAAAAATTGAAAATATTGATAATTACCTAGGAAGTAACACTTGAGCTAAGAAGCATATGACTTCTTTTATATGTGGGATATAAACTGAAACTCACAGACATAGACAGACAACAGCATGGTGGTTACCAAAGGGAGGATTGGGTGATAGGGGAGTAGTAAAGGATAAAGGACAGAGAATTTTTTCACAAATTCAAGTCTGGAAAATCTTTGATAAGAACCTAAAACCCCCTGTGAATGACTGATGTCCATAACATCCTGTCCTCAATAGCCCTTCCCAGCTCCTGTAGACACATACATATGACTTCCTTTAAAGCATCAATCATCCCATATTTTGGTCTTTCTCTTTCCCTGCCTTCTATTTTTCCCAGGATTTTTGTCTTTTCCAAAAAACTTTATCTTCTCATGATGTGCCCAAAAAGGCAACATCAGTCTTATCAGTTTTAGCTCCAGCAATGATTCAGGCTTAAGATTGTAAAGTGGTACAGTCACCATGGAAAATAGTATGATGGTTCCTTTAAAAAGTAAAAATCGAACAATGCTGTGTACTGTAATTCCACTTCTGGGTGCCCCACCCCCAAATTAAAAATAGCATCTAGAACAGATATTTGGACACTCATATTCATAGCAGCATTAGTCACAACAGCCAAACCATGGAACCAACACAAATGCCCATTGATGGATGATTGGATAAACAAATGTAGTGTACACATACATTAGAATATTATTCACTTCTAAGAATGGAAATCCTAGAGGCTTTCTCTATGGAGCACGTCCACACCTTTCCCACCACTTCTCCCAGGTGTGAACTTCCTTGCATTCTGTTTCTTAAATCCAAGGGTCCTTCTTTTGCCTCTGTAATTTGGTTCCTGAGACCATGCCCAGCTGGCTCACTTTTCCTACCTTTATTATTGTCTACATAAACATTTGCTCATTTAAAAACAAACAAACAAACAAACAAACAAATAAACGGAAATCCTGTCACATGCTATAGCATGGATGAACTTTGAAGACATTTGCTAAGTGAAATAAGCCAGTCACAGAAGAGCAAATACCTGCATGATTCCATTTGTATAAGGTATCTAAAGTAGTCAAACTCATGGAATCGAGGATAGCATGGTGGGTACCAGACGCTGGGCAGGGGAATAGAGACTTGTTGTTTAATGGGTATAGTTTCAATTTGCAAAATGAAAAAGTTCTGGAGATTGGCTGCACAACAGTGTGATATACTAAACACTTCTGAACTGTATACTTGAAATGGTTAAGGTGGTACATATTATGTTACCACAATTTAAAATAAACATTAAAAAGCTATGATGCCTTTTGGACTAGAAGTATGGGAAGAACCTTTCACTATTCTGCAATTCTGGATGAATAAAATACACAATTATGGGTGAATAAAATAAAAAGATAAAAAGAACCTAAAAAATCTTCAGAATCCAAAAAATAACTCACTGTATTATAAATGTCTATCACATTTTGACAAAATTTTTAACTTCTGAATACTTTATATTTCCTTACATGTAAAATAAAAGGATCAGATGAGATAATGTGAAGAAAATGTTCTATAGACTGGAAAACATTATATTAGGCTACACTTAGGATCTGACTTCCAAACCAAAAATCAAACTACATTATAATGATTAGCAAATTATAATATGCTAAGTAAATCTGCATCAACTATTGATGACACTGCACCATTTCATTACATGGAAACAAATAATGAAAAGAATATTAGAGATCAAATGCCAGAGTTAGAAACCAGGTCCCTCTGTTTTTACTATATGTGTGACTTTAGTCAAGTTTCCACCTCTCAGATCCTAAATTTCTTCACATGCAAAAGGGGTAAATACTCTATCCTTTTCACTCTCCCTTTCAGGATTATGGTGAGGATCAAATGAGATCATGGATATATAAACACTGTATATATTATAAATTGTTATTAAAGTATAATAGATGAATGTAGACTCTCCCTCTCCACTTCTATATAACCATTTCATTAGGAACCTTCATTTAAAAAATAATTTTTTAATTTGTAACTAATTTTTATGCTTCAATTACAGTTAATGTACAATATTACTAGTTTTAGGTGTAAAACATAGCAATTAGATATTTATTAACTTATGAAGTGATCACTCTGAAGTGGTCATCTGATACCATACATAGTAATTATATTTTTTACTATATACTCTATGCTATACTTTATATCTCTATGAACTTTCTGTAACTACCAATTCATACTTCTTAATCACTTCCCCACTTTTATCCCCAAACCCTTGCCATCTAGCAACCATCAAAACGTTCTCTGTTATCCATGAGTCCGTTTCTGTTCTGCATGTTTATTTTGTTTTTTAGATTCCACATATAAATGAAATCATATGGCATTTGTCTTTCTCTGATTATTTCACACAGCACAACACCTTCTAGGTCCATCCACGTTGTTGCAGATAGCAAGATTTCATTTTTCTTTTTTTATGGCTGAGTCATTTCCCACTGTATATATGCATCACAATGTTATTCATTCTTCTATTGATGGACACCAGGTTGCTTCATTATCTTGGCTACTGATAATGCTGCAATTAACATACAAATGCATGTCTGTTCAATTTAGTGTTTTGAGTTTCTTCAGATAACTACTCAGAAGTGAAATAGCTGGGTCCTACTATATAGTCTTTGCTTTGGTCTATTTTGTCTAGTAACAGTATTAATACATCAGTTTTTATTTTCCTTTTCATTTCCACTGTCATGAAATATCCTTTTCCATCTCTTTGTCTCTCTCTCTCTCTCTCTCTCTCTCTCTCTCTCTCTCTCTCTGTGTGTGTGTGTGACTTTTGATTTGAAATGAGTCTCTTATAGACAGCTTATGGAAGGGTTTTTCCTTTGTGATCCATTCAGCCACCATTTATTTTTTGATTGGAGCATTTAACCCATTTCCATTTAAACTAGTTGATAGGTGGTGGAAGGGAGAAGGAGGGAGAGATAGAAACATCAATGATGAGAGGGAACCATTGACTGTATGCCCCCTACTGAGGATCGAGCCCGCAAGCTGAGCATGTGCCCCTGACTGGAATGGATCCCTGGGCCCTTCAGTCCCCAGGCCAACACTATTCATTGAGCCAAACCAGCTAGTGTGACAGATGTATTTATTGCCATTTTATTGCTCATATTTTTGACCCTCTTCCTTCAAGAAGATCCATTAACATTGCTTGAAATATTGATTTGGTGATGATAAGTTCCTTTAGCTTTTTTTTTTTTTGTCTGAGAATCTCTTTATATGTCTTTCAATTCCAAATGATAGCCTTGTTAAGTAATCTTGGTTGCAGATCCTTGATTTCCATCACTTAGGATATTTCTTGCCAATCCCTTCTGGCCTGCAACAGTTTCTGTTGAGCAATCAGCTGACAATCTTATGGGAGCTCCCTTGTAAGTAACTAACTGCTTTTCTCTTATTGCTTTTAAGATTTCCTCTGTCTTTCATCTTTGGCATTTCAATTATGATGTCTTCGTATGGGTCCTTTTTTGGGTTCATCTTGTTTTGGATTCTCTGTGCTTCCTGGATTTGTATGTTTATTTCATTCACCAAGTTAAAGTTTTCATAACTTGAAGTTGTCCCAGAAGCTTCTTAATCTATTTTTTTCTTTTTGCTGTTCTGATTGGGTAATTTTCTACTTCCTTATCTTCCGAATCACTGATTTGATCCTATGCTTCATTTGCTCTACTGCTGATTCCTTGTAATGTATTCTTAATTTGTTATTGTAGTTTTTGTTTCTAACTAGTTCTATTTTATGTTTCCTATCTTTGTTGAAATTCTCAACAAGATCCATGAGTATCCTTTTAACCAGTGTTTTGAACTGGTAGATTGCTTATCTCATTTTGTTTAGTTCTTTTGCTGGAGTTTTGTTCTGTTCTTTTATTTGTTTCTTTGTCTCCTCATTTTGGCAACCTCCCTGTGTTTGTTTTGTTTTTTTAATGTTTTAAGCAGATCTTCTACATCTCTAGGTCTTGGTAGAGTGGCCTTACATAGTAGGTGTCCTGTAGGACCGTGGCACAAACTCCATGGTTACCTAAACTATGCATACCCAATGTGCTCCCCACATGGATTGTGTACACCCTTCTGTTATAGTTGAGTCCTGATTGCTGTTGGCATGTCAATGGGAGAGATTTTCCCCCCAGGCCAATTGGCTGCGTGGACTTTCCACAACCACCATGGAGGACATGCTGTGCAGTGGCTGAGCCCATAGAGTTGGAGTCACTTAAGGAGAGTTGTAATGCCTGCTGAGTCCACCCCTTGGGTGTGCTGCTCATGGAGGTGATTGGATGTGCTTCAGTGTGATCTGAAGTTGTCCACTGGGTGTGCTGGTTTTGGGGACTGCCAGGAGGTGCAAGCCAAGGTCAGTTGCCATCTGTGTCCTGCCCAGGATGACCTGTCATGAGCTACAAAGCAATCTGCAGATGGCTGCTACGTGTGCTGGGCTTGGGGTGCCTTGAGCAGGCTAAGCTAAGGCTGGCTGCTTTAAACTAAGACTGGCTACCACTAGTGCCAAGCCTGGGGTCCACTTACCAAGAGGTATGAGTCATGCCAAGGTCAGAAGCTCCGTGAGAAATTTTAAGAAAGTTGGTAGCATGAGCCAAGACTTGGTATGTTTCTTTTTTTAACGAAAATATTTCCCCCTGCCTAACTTTTGGACCTTTGATTAACAGGATCTGGTCTAAGAAAACTGTTCTAAATTGGTGATTTTCAGTAACCCCTTTCTTTTTAGCAGAAATGTTCTATTTTCCCTAAAATTACATATCACATAAATTCTTAATAAAGAAAGTCAGAAAACAGAACTATTTTGAGTTAATCAGAAAGTAGAATAGCCAAAATACTACTCACTCAGCCATCTTGCCTTGCCAGCATTTATGGTTCTTCCAAGGAAAACTTGGGCATTCTAAATAGTTTTACAATCACTGTTTTAGAAGGCTTTAAATTCATACCTCCATGATATGCAGGAATCTGTCTTCAGACGGTGGGTGGGTGGCCTGCAAAATCCGCCATATGTGTTGAGTTTCATCTAGAGATACTTCCAGGAGATCTCCAATCATCATAAGTTCTTCCAGCTGGGCTTTAGCTCCAGGTGACAACTCTAACACTGGAGGTTCTAAACTTCGGGGCACCAAAGGGCTCTTCCGTGGCTGCTTCCTTGGGGTGTTAGAACCTTTCCAAAAATTTATGTGACAAAATAAAAATGAAAACTATGAAAAAAATGTAATGTTTCTGAAGTAAATAATTAGGAGAATGGTTCTTTCACTCTTAATAATTTAGACATTCTGATTGATAGCATCAGTATTAAAGTGAACATGAAATTTAAAACAAATACAGAACAAAAAGATCTAGTATTCTAATACACACTCTAAAATACTGGGTTAGAGTACAAAACTGGTTCCTTATTGTTTATCCTATGACTGAAGGAAAAGAGGAGTCTATAATAATAAAAGCGTAATATACTAATTAGACCAGAGGGCTGAATGATCTTCCAGGTGACATTCCAGGCAACCTTCTGGATGAAGCTGGGGCTGTGAGGGCCGAGGCAAGCCCAGGCTGCAAAAGGGCAAGCCCTTTGCACAAACTGAGTGCAACAGACCTCTGTTAGACAAGAATCTCTTAATCAAGTGGTTGGCAAACTCATTAGTCAACAGAGCCAAATATCAACAATACAATGATTGAAATTTCTTTTGAGAGCCAAATTTTTTAAACTTAAACTTCTTCTAATGCCACTTCTTCAAAATAGACTCACCCAGGCCATGGTATTTTGTGGAAGAGACACACTCAAGGGACCAAAGAGCCGCATGTGGCTCACAAGCTGCAGTTTACCGACCACTGTCTTAACCCATGCTCTCTCTCCCTTTTAGAGACTACCAACAGATTAAGCATATACCTGCCCTATATAAGTAAGTAATTATTTTTCTAATGAACAGACAACACAGCTGACCCTTGGACAGGCAGGTTTGAACTACACAGATCATGGCCCACTTATATATGGATAACTGTGTCCACTTCAAAGCAGATTTTAAAAATTGGTGTGTAAGTGGACCTGTACAGTTCAAATTCAAGGGTTAACTGTTTTTTTGTTTTTGTTAATCCTCAGCCAAGGATATTTATTATTGATTTTTAGAGAGAATGGAAAGGAGGGAGGAAGGGAATAGGAGACAGGGAAGGAGAAACATCAATGTGAGAGAGAGACATCAATTGGTTGCCTCCCACATGTGCCCTGACCAGGGAAAGGAATCCAACCTGCAACCTAGGCATGTGCCCTTGACTGGGAATTAAACCCATGATCCTTAGGTGCATAGGCCAAGGCTCTACCCCTGAGATACCTCAACCAGAGCAGGTCAACTGTATTTTTTATCTGAGACTGGGAATCTGTGTATGCACAGGGCTGGCTTAAGTTACATGCTAATTTTTTACTGCATGTGAGTCAGTGCCTCTAACCCCTGCACTGTTCAAACGCCAATTGTAATATGCTATCCCAAAAAATTCTGAATTTTACTATGAAGAGATGAACACTCTCCATTTTCCAGAGGTGTAACCTAAAGCAATCTGACTTATTTTCACTGGGGAAAAAAAGTGAACATAACAGAGAAGTTATATACAAAGAATAGGAAAAATTTTCTAACAATTAAAGCTATCCGAAACTGAATGAATATTCTTAAAAAGCAGCAAGTTCCTTAAGGCTTGATAATGAACAAAAACAAACAAACAAAAAGGCTAAATGATTCCTTATCAGAGATTTTATAAAAATGAGATGGGTCTAGATGGCCTCTTAAGTTCTTCTAATTAGAATTTAATAATTCTTTGTAAGTTTTCAGATTATCATCTAATGACAGAAAATGCAAATAGGGACATTTTCAGGTTCTAATAAAATTTCATGGCAAAGATATGTAAGAGGGATTCGTAGTCTTGATTAATACAATGGTTTTTTTCTTACTGGTTTCAGGCTAATCTTCTCCACACTGTTTTAAAGGGTAATACCTTGAGAACAACTCTTAGAAGCAGAAGAATAAGCATGTTCTGCGCAGAATGAAGGAGCTGTCCACATGTGAGTGACCACCTCTTCAGACTTGATGGGAATCTCTTCATCACAAAAAAGATTGGGTTCCAGACTGCTGGAGGACTTCACACTGGCTGTATCCTGAAGAAGAAATAAGGAAGGGTATTATAAATTAAAACCACTTGTGGCTCTCAATGTCTAAAATAATTAGTATACATTATAATATTATATATTAATAAACATTAATATATTTATTACTTCACAGAAAAAGTTTACAAACACCTGGTGTAGAGTCCTATCCCCAGCAACACAAAAATTATGAAAGAATGAGGTAGGAGAAAGACAAAAGCTTAATGACTAATAACACCACATAATTTCTCCTTGTAGGGTACATGAGATTACCCTTAATTAAGCAGGATATTTAACAGGATTCTGGAAGACAATGCCACTCACTGAAAATATAAGGATAGTAGTTCATTATCTTCTTCCCTATTCAAACAAATTCTAAAAAGCAACAGACAGTACTATAGTTCCAGATGCTGCTTCTCCCTGACTAGAATTGGAATTGTTTTTTCTGACCTTGATTCTACTCATTTCATTGTAACTCAGGCAGGAAACTTTAGTAGGCTTTCAAAGTGGAAAGGATGGAAAACAGGAGATAATGAAGAAAAATAAGTAAAAAGAAAAAAATTTTAAAAATTACTTCCTCAAGTGAAGTATGAAATGTGAAGAGGTACAATATTGACTTTGATAAGTTAAAGATAAATTGCTAGCACCAGAGGAAACACTGAAAAAAATAAATAAAAGATATAAGAAATCAACAAAAAATAAAAGAGCAATAAAGGAACAATAACAACAACAAAAAAGAAGCTTAATAAAAAATAAATAGAAAGAGATCAGCCAGCATGGCTCAGTGATTGAGAGTCGACCTATGACCCAGGAGTTCATGGTTCAATTCCCAGACAAGACACATGCCCAGTTGTAGACTCAATCCCAAGTGTGTGGCATGCATGAGGCAGTCAATCAATGATTCTCTCTTATCACTGATGTTTTTTACTCTCCCACTTCCTTCCTCTCTGAAATCAATAAAAATATATTAAATAAAAATAAATAGCAAGATAGCCAACTTAAACCTAACCATGTCAACAATTATATTAAATGTAAATAGACTAAATACCCCCAATGAGAAGACAGATCATGATAATTAAAACACACATACATACAATAAGACTCAATCATATAGTTTATAATTACATATATATGCAGAATACAAACAAGAAAGGACCCTATTACATGCTATCTCAAGAGACACATTTTAAATATGAAGACAGATATAAGGAACCAAGGTGGCAGCGGCGGCATAGGTAAATGCCAATACTCACAGCATCCCACAACTATGTCAAAATTACAACTAACATACAGAATAACCATCATTCACAACCACCTGAAAGCTAGCTGAATGGAAGTCTTACACCTAGAGAAGTAAAGAAGAAACACGTTGAAACTCATAGTGATGAGGGCATAGATCAGGCTGGTCCAGCACCCATGTAGCTACTTTTATAATCCAGATGGAGATCATCCTTGCATAGTCCATCGTGAGGAGCAAAGGGTCCTAGTCTCACACCAGACCCCCCCACAACCCAGGTCCCAGAGCTGGGAAGAAAAGTCCCCATATATTGAGACTGTGAAAACGAGCAGGTATTGTGGCTGAGGAACACAGACATTCAGGTGTTCCTCTTAAAGTGCCATGCACAAACTTACTTGGAGTTGATTCCTCTGAGATCCAGTGCCAGAAGAAGTTAGGGGACCCAGACATATGAGAGGAAGAAATGAATTATATGGCATCAGGGTAGGAACTTGGGAGCAGCTTGATACCAGACAGAGGTGCTCATAGGGGTCATTGTTCCTAGGCCAAGAACTCCACTGTCTTACTATATCTGAGTTCCCATCAACCTGGAATACACTGTTTGCTCTGCTCTGGTGATTCTCTGACACCCTGCCCAATTCAATTTGCAGCCCCATCCAAGCTGTGTGCAGTAGCTTTTTGATGGGAATGTCTTGTCCTAGCTCAAACTTCAGACTTTGCTAAAATCTCTCAAAAAACCTGCAGCTGGTGTCAGCATGCCCTAAATGTATCAATAAAAGGCACAAGATCCAGCACCGCCACCAGCCTGCCTTACTTCACAGCTGGGTCTCACCTGGGTATTTTCAAACCTGATACAAATAGGAGAAATCTGCAGATCTCTCTGTAGCTCCTGCCAGGTGGCCAAGTCGGCACCTCCCTGGAGACCTTAGGGCCAGTGCACCTGATGGACAGCTTCAGACCATACCTGATTACAACTCCACACATCCATAAATGACACACTCAACGGGCAGACTCATTAGCACCAAAGCCCCACTAAGCAAGTCCTGCTCCATAAGGGTGTTTCCTGTACAGCAGCTCTCCCACTGTAGTCACAGCTGGTTCTCACAGCCAATTGGCATGGAGGTCAATTCCTCCCAGTGAAACCAACAGCAATCAAGTCTCAACTATAAGACTGTACTCAGCCCACAAAAAGCCACACCTAGAGTGCCCAGCTCAAGTGAATGGGGAGGCTGAGCAATTGGGCCCCTGTAAGATACTTACTACACAAGGCCAATTTATCAGTTCCAGGAGACAGAGCAACTCTATCCAAAACATAGAAACAGTAAAGCAGCCAAAATGCAGAGACAAAGAAATATGTCACAAATAAAAGAAATGAAAGAAAGCAAACCATGGTTATAAGCTTACTCAAGGATCTTCATCAGACCTACAGGAGACTTAGTGAGACTTTCAAGGATCTTAGTATAATGCCAAAGATATGGAAACAGACCAGTCAGAAATTAAACATACACTAACTGAATAAAGAATAATTTACAGAGATTCAATGGTAGAGGATTCCAAGAATCAAATAAATGGTTTTGAATATGAGGAAGCAAAGAACACCCAATCAGAAGAACAAAAAGAAAAAAATATATATATACAAAGATAGTGTAAGGAGCCTCAGGGACAACTTCAAGCATACTAACATTCACATTATGGGGGTACCAGAAGGAGAAGAGAAAGGGCAGGATATTGAAAACTATTTGAAGAAATAATGACAGAAAACTTCCCTTACCTGGTGAAAAGAAATAGACTTACAAGTCCAGGAAGCATAGAGAATCCAAAACAAGAGGAACCCAAAGAGGTCCACACTAAGACACATCATAATTAAATGCAAAAGGTTAGAGACAAAGAAAGAATCTTAAAAGCAGTAAGAGAAAAGCAGTTAGTTACTTATAAGAGTGCCCGCATATGACTGTCAGCTGATTTCTAAACAGAAACGATGCAGGCCAGAAGGGAGCGACAAGAAATATTCAAAGTGATTAGTAGCAAGGACCTATAATCAAGATTACTCTACCCAGCAAAGCTATCATTTAGAATTGAGGGTCAAATAAAGAGCTTCACAAACAAGAAAAAGCTAAAGCAGTTCATTACTACCAAACCAGTATTACATGGAATGTTAAAGGGTACTGTTTAAGAAGAGGAAGAAGAATAAAAAAAGCAAAAGATATGAACAATAGCTCTGCCCAATTTGGTTCAGTGGACAGACCATCAGCCTCTGGACCAAAGGGTCCTGGACTCTATTCCAGTGAAGGGCACATACTTCAGTTGCAGGCTTCTCCCCAGCCCAGGCCCTGATCAGGGTACCTGCAGGAGGCAACCAATCGATGTGTTTCTCTCACATAGATGTTTCTATCTTTCCTCTCTGTTCAACTCTCTCTAAAATATCAATGGGAAAATATCATCAGGTGAGGATTAACAACAAAATGAACAATAAAAGGGCAATAAATACATTATCAACAATTGAATCTAAAAATAAAAATAAGAAATCTAATAAACAGAATAAACTGGTGAATAAAATAGAATCAGAGGCATGGAAATGGAATAGACTGACAATTCTCAGATGGAAGGGGGAATGAAAGGATGAGAAGAGATTAAACAAAGATCTGATATGCATTTATGCATTACTTATTAACAGATAGTAGGGTGGAAAAGGCCTGGGGTGAGGTGGGAACTGGGTAAAGGGAGGCAGTGTGGGAAAAAAGAGGGACATATATAATACTCTCACAATAAAGATTAAAAAAAAAAAAGACACAATAGGTTGATAAATAGCAAGCTTAAACAAATTACTCTTCCTACTGAGGAAAATTATACATTGGTACCTCTAGATAGGTGTTTAATTTGTTCCGTAACCTTGAGGTGTGGGAAACTATGAGATGCTCGAATTGCAGTAAACTGGTGGGTCATGTGTAGCCGCCCGATCCGCACGATTACTCGTTTCTCAATTGTTGCTCATATTTCAAAGCAAAAATCGCTCCTCGACGGCTCGTATCTCAAAAATCTCATATGTTAGGGCACTCGTATCTCGAGGTACCACTGTAGTTCAGTGGCAAATATACAGGATGGAATGGTCTCTCAGTGAGAAATGGATTTTATATATAGACTAGAGGCCCAGTGCACAAAATTTATGCACGGGGGTGGGTGTCCTTCAGCCAGCCTGCTCCCTCTCCAATCTGGGGACCCTTTGAGGGATGTCCAACTGCCCGTTTAGGCCCGATCCACTTCTGCCCGCCAGTCTGATCACTCAGGGATGTCCGACTGCTCGTTTAGGCCCGATCCACTTCTGCCTGCCATCCTGATCACTCCGTAACCACTCCTCTGCCAGCCTGGTTACCCCTAACTGTCCATCCCTGCAGGCTTGATCATCCCAACTGCCCTCCCTTGCAGGCCTAGTCTCTCCCAATTGCCCTCCCCTATTAGCCATCTGGTGGTGGCCATCTTGTGTCCACATGGGGGCAGGATCTTGTGACCACATTGGGGCAGCCATCTAGGCCTGGTCCACATGTGGGAGCCAGCTGGTTTTACCTGAAGGATTTCCTGCATCAGATGGTGTGTTCCCTTGGGCTGTGGGGTGGCCTGGGAGAGGGACTTGTGGTTTGCAGGCTGGTTACACACACACCCCCCCCCCCAGCAACTCAAGCGGAGGCCCTGATATCTGGGATTTATTTATCTTCTACAACTGAAACTTTGAAGCCTGAAGCGGAGCCAAGCCATTGAAACTTTGTTGCCTTAAGTGAAGGCCAGGGTGTGCAGAAAGCTTGGCTTCCTCCATCACCAGGGGCAACCTAAGCCTCCCTCCTGTTCTCACTATGGCCGTAACCATCTTGGTTGGGTTAATTTGCATGCTCACTCTGATTGGCTGATGGGTGTGGTGGATGTATGGTAAATTTGCATATTACTCTTTTATTAGATAGGATCTATCACTTCATTTTATCTGGTACTAGGTCAAACTAAAGTCAAGACAAAACCTACTCTATTTCCACTAAAGCGCAAGCCACCCCCAAGTATTAACAAAGGCGAGAAGAAAAAAAATAAAAAGAATCTAAGTATTTAACTTGTCTTTCTCTAAAATAAGCAAGTACTGGGATACAAGAAGAACTTCCTGGAAGATAATAATTACTACTCTTTTATACCCTCCTTTCTAATGTGTAATTCTGTACATATTTGTAACTCTGAACATTTTTCTTTTGTAAAATATAAGCTATAATATAATCAGTTTCAGTAAAGCTAACGAATATGCCTTAAAAGGGAATAATTATACGAATATCTGACAGAAGGTTATCTGAGACACAATCACAAACGATCTGACATATTGCTTCATTAAATATATATTTCCTAAGTAATAAAATTCTTGAATTGCTGCTCAGTGTTTTAGTGGTGATAACAGAATGACATACAAAATGAAGTCAACAATGCCAAACATAAATCATCTGTTTTAAAGATTTAAATATTACAATAAGATCAAATACTGATTTGATTTTTCTACATAATTATATACTCTTCTTCCTAAACCAGTATGAAACTCTTCCTTAAATCAAGACATTAAAATCAACCTATTTCATGGATGAATTCATGGAGACATAAGATGGGACATCAAAGGGAAAAATCACTAAGCCAAATACAAATAAATTGGCAAATATAATTTTCATTACACTGAGTGTTTGTTCTATGGGAAAATACTCAAGAATATAAAATTGTTTTAATGCAAAAATATCTATATCCAGGTAACTTTTACTTTGAATTACCATTAAGTCTTGCCACCATTCTTCCATTTTTCAAGCTATCAAACACATTGCTAACACTGTAAAAATCCATAATTTCAATTTTTACATTGCCAATACCCCCGGATCAAAAAAGACACTAGGCTGACACATATAAATTTTACAGAAAAAGACTACTACTGCTTACAACCATATCAAACCATAGTTTTGATCCCTAGCCCTGAAGTCATGTAATACTTGTGAGGTTTTATATTCATAGGTTACCAAACTGCTTCTAAGCAAAGCCCATCCTATTTAGCAATTCTATAGTAGTGGTTAATTATTAATGTACTGGAAAGATAATCCAAGTATTGGAGGCCTCTAAGTTATGGCAAACAGGCAATTCTAGTATTAAGTAACTAACTTATATGTAGCTTGGGCTGCATTTCCTTATAGCTGCCCCTGGTCATTATATACAAACAAAGATGGTCATTAGCTTCAGAGTAACTTCAAGGTACTCAGACCTTATTTTAACAGGGTAATTCAAGTTTCAACTTTTCTCAAGTCTTTATTTCATATAACTATAAATTTTCTCATTAAAACATCCTCTGAATCCATTACTTTTTAAATTCTCATATGAGGATATATTTATTGACTTAAGAGGAAGATAAAGATGAGAGGAGAGGGAAAGGAAGAGAGAGAGAACATTGATGTGGAAAGAGAATCATCGATCGGTTGCCTCCCACACTTGTCCAACTGGATATTGAACTCGCAACTTAGGTATGGGCCCTGACCAGGAATCGAACCCACAACCTTTTTGGTGTACAGGATAATGCTCCAAGTAACCAAGCAACCAGACTGGGGCCCCTGGATCCATTTTTATCTTGAAAAAATATTTTCAGCAAATAATTTACAAGCATCTATGATGGATGGTTTTAATTTTATATTCTGGGAATTCAATGTTGATGATATTCATTGCTCTAAGAATGAGCTTACCTACCTGATTTGCATGCTGCAAAGAGCAAAAAAAGATAGTTAAAGGGTAAGGAAAAGATTGCACCCTAGGCTTTCATACAAAAGAGTACAAACTCCCTAGTTATAGGCACAGACTGTAAATAGAACAACAAATAATATTACTAGGTAAACAACAAGGATTTGGGCCTGGCAGGAAATAACAATAAAAGGCCAATAAAATTTAATACAAAACAAACTTGCCAAAACTTTCTCTTCACCACCAGTGCGGTATCATTAAATAATCATTATTAAGGGCAAATAATATATTCTAACTACAACTGTAACTGCAAATTCTAACAATAAGGCCAAGTGTAACCTATCTCTGACTATGATATTCAATCTAGCACCATCCAGATGAGAAATTAAAACAAAGTACTAAAAGCAAGATTTAATGGAGTTAAAAAAAAACATAAAACTAGATAGATGTTAACAATCAAAGAAAAATACTAAATCAGCCATGAAAGCTTTCAGTAACTAAATGAATAATTTTGCTAGTCCCTTTAAGCCCTAAGGAGATACAAGGTGAAAAAAATAAAGTTTAAAATTCTACTCTTAAAAAACAAACAAACAAAAACAACTGTTATTTCATCATCAATCTATATTTTTTGGAGTTAAAAAAAAATGCTATCACCATCAACTCAAGATAAATAGATTACTAGCTTTCTCTTCTACTCTTATGCCTCAAATATCTTTTTAAACAAACCCGGTGATCAGATATAAACCCACACACCTGGCCATGTAATTACCTTTATGTCATAGCCATATGTCTCCCGAATATCTTCATCAGAATCTGTTTCTTCATCATCATAATCCATTGTTTGTCGAGGGGAAGAAGATACGCTGCTCACCCGGTTAAAAGCAGACTGCTGGAAACTAGGTAAGTGTCCCTAAATAACAAACAATTTCAGGATGAACAGAGAGACACACTGAATAAACATGAATAATATGTGATTATGACTACCAAGATGTAATGAACTTGCAAAGTGGCTAACAGAGTTCAGCAGTTAGTACAAAGCAAATTATTTGCCCATGATACCAAGGTTCACCTGAATAATATTTCCAAATAACTTTTCACTAAAATGACTTAGGTATATATTCAAAATCCTATGGGTGTATATAGAAAGAAGACTAACTGCTGGCAACTTAGTGTTGTCTTCCTAATAAACTGGTAAGATAGATTTGATTTATTACTTACACACTGACAAACATTATCTCATGAAATAAAAAAAGAAAATCCTAAACTTACCTGTAAGTCTGGATTGGCAGCTGCTTTTTGGAGTTCAGCACTGATGATCTTTTCAGTTTTTTCTCGAGCTGCCTGCTCCACCATACGCTGGCTCAAAACAGACAGTTTGGCCAGGGCAGAAGACAGTTCATCTGTGGCTAGAGCCTGCCGGGCTCTATCCTGCCAACTCATAGCACGTTCTGTCAAACACTGCAGGGCTTCTCCTTCAGGCAACCGTACAGGCAACTTCTGAAGGGATACTAGGAGTGACAGAATAGTCTCTAGCCTTGGCCTCCGAGAACGCATACAAAGAGGGCAAAGGAATTTTACTTCCTTAGCCTGCCAACTAGACCCTTTTTTCTGGGAACTTGACTTAGGTAAGGGAACACAGCTATTATGGAACCAGTCTTTGCAAAGCTCACACTGCAGCATAAACCCACTGGCTGTCTTGCGGCAAATGCAAAATTTTACTTCTTCTATGCGGTCCACCATTGTCATCTTGGCTAGATTGGCTGCTCTGAGGGAATGCATGGCTTCAATCTCTTTTTGCTCGCGTTCTTTGAAAACTGCCACCTGTACACAAAGAACATTTAAAAGAAAGAAGTCACTGCAAAATACTCCAAAAATATCAAATCCTTAAGGCTGAGGGATTACTTCCAAGTTGTGGTCTTATAATAACAAAGCACTGTCCTTAAAAAAACAAACAAAACAGAGTTGTCAATCATTTCCTAAAATGTGGGGCAGTGTGACAGTTTCCATATAAACATTCCTGTGTGAAATGGGAAAATGCTACCATATTTCACAATTTTATTAGTAGAGTACTTTGAATTCCTAAGTATGAAGCATGGCTTTTGTACTTATATATATTGTTGATCTGAGGCGCAAGTATTCTGAATCTCAATTTTCTGAAAAATGAGGATACCACAAACCCATTTTGTTGTTTTGAGGATTAAATAAGATAACACATCAAAATTAACCTGATACCTGGCACAAGGTAAGCACTCAACAAATACTAGCTTCCCATCTACTGGCAATTCATTCCCTGGGAGGAAGTTCTATACAAATCAATTCTTATTTCTTTCTAAAAGACATCTATGTAATAGTAGAATGACCAATTATAACAAGATTTTATGTAGCTCATTTTAAAAAAGTAAATGAAAGCAAGTAATGTTTAATTATCATGAATACTGTCAGATTTTTTTAAACTTTTATAGTTTTGAAATAATTTTCTATTTTATTTGCCTGGTAAGATAACTTGTTAGACAGTCTCCCTAATGAGAAATCATTTCTGCTGGCCTCAAAATAGGATCATTTGGCAACAATATTGTAATAACTATTTGTGGTACAAGGTGGGTGCCTGACTATTGGGAGGAACACTTTGTAAAGTATATGATAACCACTATGTATACCTGAAACTAGTCCTATATAATAAAACCCTAATATGCAAATCAACCGAATGGCTTAATGACTATTGCTAAGACACTCCCACAGGGGATGCACCACTCAACCAGAAGCCAGGCTCACAGCTGGTGAGCACAGCAGTGATGGCGGGTGCCTCTCCCACCTCTGCTACAGGGGTGTGGGTAAGGTCTGAGGGGTTCCGGACTGTAAGAGGGTGCAGGCTGGGCTGGGGGACTCTCCTCCCCCAATGCACAAATGTTGTGCACCAGACCTCTGGTATAAAATAATACTGAATGCAAAATATAATTGAATACTAAAATTGGAAAAAAACAAAAACAAAAAACACAGCATCATTTGTAGGCAGAAACATCACATGCAACTCTTTACTACATACTGATGGAATTCATTTTTATTTTTCTCTTTCCTCGGGCTTGTAGTAATCTTAACACATGTTCTTCCTACTCTCAAACAAAACCAAAAACAAACAACAAAACAAAAAACACCACTGTACTGGACATTATATCCCCATGACTATTCTGTAATAACCAACTTGTACTTCTTAATGCCTTCAACTAATTACCGACAAATATTTTATTGAGCAATCATTATACTGTTGAATGCTACTAAGAAAAGGAAGATATCTTAAACAGCAGCGGATATCAGTAAGCTGATACAATTCCTTTGAAAAGCACAATAGTATTAAGCCATTAAATTCTAACCCAGTAATCCAATTCCTAAGAGTCAAGTATAAGAAAATAACTTGAAAAAGGAAAAAGCACCCTGGCTAGTTTGGCTCAATGGATAGACTGTCCACCTGGGGATTAAAGGGTCTCAGATTCAATTCCGGTCAGAGGCACATGCCCAGGCTGCAGGCTCAATTCCCAGTAGGGGGCTTGCAGGAGGCAGCCAAGCAATGATTCTCTCTCATCATTGATGTTTCTCTCTCTTCCCCCATCCCTTCCTCTCTGAAAAAAATAAAAATGTATTTTTTTT